>VMBQ01001868.1:34378-155683 GCA_007657795.1 Dreissena rostriformis | reverse complement strand
TTGTAATGTAATATAATTTAGTGAAAACCAGATATTTACAGAGTGTTTCGACACCGGGGATATGCAGGCGTTAAACTCAGTAAAAATATAACTGCTGGATCAATTTTAATAGAAAGTTCATGCAAACATCTTGTTTGGTACTCTGATGGCCAATGAATAACGAAATATGTTTTACAACTTCTGGAAATCTAGTATGGCCCTGTGTAAGTAAACCTGTCAACTACACCAACTGGTACCCAAACCGGAAGAATATCGCCCTGCATAATATAGACGACTGCGTTAAACTGGTGCAGAGATCTGATAACAACGGGACCGGATTAAAGTTTGTTCTCCACCCAACCTGGCTAGATTTGCGAGGCCTACTTCCCCCGTTCTCCGCCCAAAAAACTAATCATTAACCTCAAAGAAAAAATCTGGATGGTTCCGTGCATATACCCACTGTTTAAAACATTTGGCACACAACATAATTAAAAACCAAAATCATTATGAAAGTAAATCCTTTAAAGGTTCATTGAGAATACAAAGATGCGTTTCAAAAGACCCGATCTAAATATTTCAGTTATTTTTAATGTCTACGAAGCGGAGCGCAGCAGCTCACATCGCGGTTCTATTGTCAAGCGACTTATTGACTTCGACGACATAATTTTACAGTGTCACGATGAGTTAAGTCGGTTTGTGGTTCTATTGATTCTTTTCATGAAAAAAGACGTTTAAGACCAAATGTACTTTGTTATAAACGAATAATTTCATTCCGCAATACTGCCCTGATAAGATATCTGAACATTCCTGCTCGGTAACTATGTAAGTAATTCCTTTTATCATCGACTTAAAAGGTCTCTAGTTATGTCTCGGAACACGGATGATGCCACAAAGACAATTTTTAATTCATCAGCGCCAATATTCACCAACCCATTCTAAGACTTAAATATGCCCTGCGTGTCAATATATACAGGCTTTCACTGGTGATAATGTTCTTAACATAATGCTCTACATAGAGATTGATGTAGATACTGGCAGTTAATAGCAAGTTTGAATCCAAAATTTAATCAATTCTTTAATATTTCCAATTTAAAGAATATTCTTTATTCTTAGACTTAACTTTAAGTAAATACAGGCCCATGTGTTTGACTGGAGCGTGCCCGTGAAATACAACCATCGTGATATATACTTTGATATTATCACAAGCAAGCGGACAGAAAGCGGAATAAGAATACCGTATTTGTATATTTTAAGTGATTGTTTTTGTTTTGCCAAACATATTAAAATGACAGTCTGGTTGAATACGTTGCATCAAAAACGAAAATGTTTATAATAATAATCGCATAATAAAGCGAAATTATTTTCGTNTTTGTTTTAGGAATTAATCAATACATCGATATCTTCATCATAACGATATTTACTATAACGATATAAGAAAGAATTAACTTAACATAACAGTATAACAAGCCAATGAAGAAATACAATGTGTAATATGTAGATACTATAGTACACCTTTTCCTTACAGGAAATCGCGCGACTTGTTGAGTCAGAGAATAGAAAACACTTCAGAATCACAGCTGCAAATTTAAGCGTGTAATTATAAACGAACAAGACAGTAAAAAACGTGTGCAGTATTGAAACGTTGATGACATTATTGAAATGTTGACAAGTGGCGGCTTCCAAGAAAAATCGATTTATGAATAATACAACTTGCTATTTAATTTCAGGTATGGTTTGGATTTTTCTTTCCACGCTAGCTCTCAGTTCGATTGAGATTTGAGGTCACGTTCACTTTGTAGTTTTCTTCTAAATAGAAAGAGAACTGAGAGCGGTTAGAAATATATATTAAATATGTTCAGCATTCAGGTTGATATTTAATGATAAAAACGAATACAGTTGTAAAGTGTAAAAACAATTGGCTAGGGTTTTTGGGCATTTAAACTTTTCCATTTCAGTTAGCCCATCGAAAGGTTACTAGAGGTTGAGTTGCACTATCTGTACATTGTTCTTAACTGGTAAATGAAAATAAACAAACTGTTACTGGGCATAAATTATTTAAATCAGCAAGTGTAAAATACATCACAAAAGACTTGCCTGAACTTTCAAGGTCACGTTGGATTTCCAAAAGAACCAGCGGGCAGGAACATTCGTGAAGCAGATTTTGTAAAATTAGTTATAAAAATAAACGATATTAGAGGACACGTCAAGTGATGGTGGCAATCACAACTTAAAGGCCTTCTTCAAGGAATGTGTGGCGACTCCACGTGGTATTCCACTCAGTGAATTAATTCATTATAAAATAATAAAGCTCTATAAAATACCATATCGTAATCGATACTATTTTTTCTCAGCTGACTTATCAATGGTTAACTGCACTGCTTCCTCTGCGTGTGTATTGGTCACCGCTGATAAGCGTCGTTAAATTGTGACCACAACAGGTTGCCAGTACAAGTTAGCAAGATTGTAAATGAAGTAATTATTCGATTGTGGTTGGGAAGAACAAAGTTATTGCGGTATCCTCTTGTTTTACACCATTGCGAATGTATACCAGTACAAGGGAAAAAACTCAGTGTTGACGAAACTGGTGTCGCTTCTTGAAACGGTGAATACATAGTAAATCAAACTGTGTATTGTCAAAAAAACATTCCTTAAAGCTACTTCTCGCAGCAAACAAATATACCAAAAGGAACCAAAATGGCAATATATTCGTGTGTACTTATATCATGGTCTGTACGGTACGTAGTAAGTCGTACACAACGTGTGACCACAACTCTGTATTCAACTACATTTAACAACCTCATTCAACAATCCCATGTGGATGAGAACATTCCATTTCGTTCTAGCCCCGTCAACAAGGAACTGATAGGGATTGAAACATGTCGACGACTGAGAAATTCCTAGCGGTAAACTGGTATCTCGTCTTGATTTGTGTTGTATGACTCGAAACAAGTAGGGAGGGTTCAGTGGAATCGGCTGGAGGTCGTAAAGCCGTCTTGTTCAACGCAGCAATCTGACCGCAGAAATATGCATAACGACTAATACCCACGTCACGTGATATCCGAAATGATCGTCAAATATCGGTATACAAAACGTGTGCTATTCGACCTGATATTTATAATTACACCTCTGGCAATTCTGCAATCTGTTTCGATTGGAAACCACTGTTTTGTAAGGATGTACACCCGTAAAAATAGTGCCGTTGTCGCATTTAAAAAGGGCTTCAATTTATTAACTTTTTTAATAAAGGACATTGAGATGTTGGTAACATGAAGTTAACGTACATTTTATGTGTTTTGCAAATACGCAATTTGAACAGATTATATTTAAAAAGATTTTTCGACAGAGACGTACTTTCAATACAATTACATGCACATTAATTCGTTCCCTGCATACGTATATTCATTAATACAATCGCCAAGTTCACAACTCCTTATTTTACCATGAATGACGATTGAGTATATCCTGACCATGCAAATGTCTTCTTTAAAATATAGTTTAGGTTTCCTTTGAGAATAATTACNAAGGGTCATTGGCAATTGCCTGCATCTAATCTGTAGTACGTTCATATATGTTAAATTCTGTAGTGATTGGCTGCGTCCAATGTTAAGGTAATTGCCTACGTCCAATGCCCTGTGGTTAATGTCCTCGTCCTATCATTTGGTAATTGCCAACGTCCAATGCTATTTTAAATCCCTACATACAATGCTGTTGTCATTGGAAACGTCCAATGCTATGGTCTTTATATACGACCAATGTTTGGTTATTGCCCACGTCACAAGCTGTTATCATGGCCTACATCCAATTGTATTGTAATTGCCTTCTTCCAGCGTTGTTGCCATTGCTTTTTTGTCAAATGCTATGGTTATTACTCTCGTTGGTTGCTAGGGTCATTGCAAATGTAAAATCCTATGATTTTGTATATATATTCGTGTTGCGCCAAGTGTTGGCTGCATAAATTATTGCTCTGATAAATTGCTTTATTTAATATACATTGTGTGATTCCTAAATCAGGATTTTTGTCATACTATACTATACTTTTTGTCATGAACATATTTGGAATACTGTGTTGTGCTTTTCATCGGATTTTAGTAATATATAAGCTCATTATCTTAGAAAAACAATTGGATGTGCAATATTTTATATAAAGTTTTACCATACCAATTTCAAACTGTTTGGTAAACACAATCTCACAGGATTCAATACAATAGACACCAATTATTGGATTTTAGAAATGTGCAACCTAAATCGGTCAGACCGGACAAGGATACAATGACATTATTGAAATCATTCAATCTTTTGAAATACAGAAATGCCCGAGGCGGTGTTAACCATCCAAAAAGAAAGCGGGATTATAATTATGGTGTTAATCTTAGCAATATAAAATCTATACCACAGATAGTTCCCGTTATAAGCTCAACAAGAAATTCACATCACAATCTAAAAAGTATGGAAAGCCAGTGCAAACCTAACAATCATAATATCATATATATATACACACTGAGCCTGAATCCTCCATAAAAAACGAAACCATTACAAGGAAAAAGTAATATGTATAACATTAAACTGCCATTCCGTTGTCCATAAAGACACCATTATTGGCCGATATCTCAGGGAAGAAAAGATTGCTTTCGCTCTTTTGACAGAAACTTGGTTTTCAGATAATCGAANACGAACCAACGCAGTTATACATGCTAGGTGTCTCAAAATGCCATTGAGACCACTAATAATGAGTATAAAAACTTAACATTATAATAGATTGTACAATTAAGTGTTTCAAGACCTTTATCACGAATTTGACAATTTAATTACAAATATCAATACCTGCCTCACGTTTTCTTTAAGTTTCTAAAACGATGCTGAGTTCACATTGCACATTGAATCATGATCTGATATACGTTAACATATCTTCCTAAGCTGTGTTTTTTATTTATGCATTTTTTTTGGTATTATTTAATTTAATTTGGCAAATGATATATTCAATCATGCATAGGATAATTTTTAGGTAGCTCTGGTATAAGTAATAAACGCGATAGAAAATAGTAAATATGCGTCCACTACTAACTACAATTACGGTTTCTTTGTATTTGTTTTAACTGATTATTTATTGTTTAAAAGCAAAGTGCATCTAAATAACGAGGGTTGTAAACTTCTTTACGTCGTTTGGATTTACTTGTTTGTACTTTAAAAACTAATGATGGTTCGTCGTGTTTGTATGGACTTTGTGTTCCTGATACACCGTTTTCTCTGTTTTGCTGACCGACTCGAGAATACCTTTTCTAAAGCAAATGCTTACACATAATAAATAAAAAAGCAAAAAAGAAGCACAACACGTTTTGTTTTATACTTAGTACAACTAAAAACGCTATAAAGAAAACTATTTGGTTTCCTGTATTTTGATTTTGTTTTGATTATTTTAAAATAGGAATACGAATAAATATGTGTTGATTTATGAAAAACTTGTATCCACGGATCGTACCATTACACATGCATTTGCAGCGACTCACAGGCTGTATACCACTCTGTGTACTTTCATGAATATCATGTACATGACATGGACTTGGTTGAAACCGGATATTGTGGCATGTTGTTTGTGCTCTAATCATCCGATGTCATTGTTGTCAATTTGCTAGGTAACAGCCAAGGTTATTTGTTCAATGAACCTATAAAAGCAAGTTCTTGACTTCAAATGTTGTTGCGAAAGTGTTCCTAGAATTGCGAAGTTTGTGTTGAACAGTTATGGATTCACAACCAGAGAAACCTAGTGTTGCATATTAGTTGTTACTTTAAAATTCTGCTTTATGTCTGAAAACACTTTGAGTACAAAAGTACACTGTAACCTACCGTCGAAATTCATCACATATTCTGTTTTAGGTAATATATAAAATACATGTTATTGCGTTAACATGGGCAATAGAGGTGCCGTGTACGAGATCTCTTCTAAAGATTAAAATAATGTAAAATTCCCATGCATCGAAGCATATAGCGCAAAGCGCGATTTTATTGGCGATATTATATGTTAAATGGGTCGTGTAAAATGGCTACGTTCGATGACACCAATCCGAAACCTAAAAAAATCACGAAACTCGCCTAAAATGATCATAACAAATGGTAAAACGTTTACTAATTTAGATGTTGTTTTAAAACTATCAATCATTGCTATCCTCAAGTAATACCCTGATGAGACATCTGACAGTTCCGAGATTGTACCTTAATTAGTTATTCCTTTTATTATAGACTTACATCATATGTCCCGGTGTACGTCTTTGAACGCTGTTAGTCATTGTTTAAACGACGCTTGGCTAATGCCGATGTTTAGTTCATATGTCACTCGCGGATGACAAACCAAGAGCATAATATACAGTTATTGAACCACTATTGCGATTCTGTTAGCTTTAACAACACTTCAACAATCTTAGACAACATACTAAGCCAATCGATTATAGTCAGCATTTTCCGCTCTTTACTTAACTTAAAAGAAGTTTTTAAGGATCAGTAACATTTTAACTTGTTATTTGCGTGCGCTTCGTGTTTTTATTGACTATATACTACCAATCGAATTGCCAAATTCCATACATTTGGGCGACATTTCATAGTCAGTATCGTTGGCTCTGGACTAAATAAATCTGGTAAACTATGTTTAACCGGCCTATTCAGAGTAGGAAAGGAAAAATGACATGTTCGTTTAAGTCACAACCAAGCAGCTTAATGCTGCTGTTCTTATCATTACATTTTTAGCCAAAAAATAACAATACATTTTGTAAAACATGTATTCTTAGGCTTAACCGAAATAAATAGAAAACTAGCTTTCGGTGAAAAAAAAACGAATGCGGTGCTAAATTGTTTATGTGTGCACACTAAACAATAATTATTTAACTTAACAATCTCAAGGTCTGGTCAATCTGACGAATATCTTATCAATAAGTAAAGGGCTAAATAATAATACTACAACATATAACGGATGTACCGTTTGGCCGTTGGTATAGATTATACCATGCCGTCTATTCTTACAGATATATTAGTTATAAGATATACATAGTTACAAATAAAAGAGCACTGTACATCAGGTAGCGAAACGACACTAACGACGTGCACTCATTATGAAAAAAAACAGATTCATGGATGTATAATGAGAATTTAAATTTTGTAAAATAATTAAGTGTAACAAACGCGACACGATTGAATCATTTGGAATGCCTCTGATGTTTTCGTAAAATTGTGTCATAACACATGGGTCACTTATATAAAGTATTAAACGCCTGCTTAATTATTAAAGTTTTGATAACCGTGTGGTTACAATGAAAATCCATATGACACTACAGTCCAACCTGTCCCAGAGACCACCTTTTAATAAAGACCACCTGTCCATAAAGACCACATCGATTTCCTCCCGAACAAATTCACTATATATTGAACCTGCGAATAAAGCCCACCTGCGAACAAAGACCAACGACCGCCATGTTACATTCCCAAAAGTCCATTTTGATAGCTAATAGAGACCACTTCAATCATAACAATCAACGATTTCGCTACTTTCAATAAAACAATGGCCGCCAGACGCTATGAAAGTCACGTGATAGACATCTTACCAGTGGACTCGTTGGTCGCTATGGTGATATTGGCAAGTGACAGTTTAATTACTGCACTCGATAGCAGTTGTTTGTTTATTTATCACACATTGCTAAATGGTAGCCGCCTGCTTCTTTATGCATTTGACAGTTTGTCAAAAGTCTAGGAAGATGCCTTTATGTTTTGTGTCTCGCGATTAATGTACTAATTGCAGAAAATATCAAAGAACAGTTTGGGGCTTTCATTAACTCATTAAGGAAATGTACGGTTTCGTTACACTTACAATGTCAATTACACACATACATTTTGATAAGCATTCCTTTCTTAAATTTCTCCGTTTTAAGAAGTCCTAAGATTATAGATCAGTCAATTGTCATTTATTGTCAATTATTGGCAACTTTACTGGTTGTGTAGTAGTGAGTCATGTATAAATGTTTGCTATGTTATGTGCATTTTGTACTTTGTTCCTTGTATAAGTACATGTAAATATACATGTATGTCAGTAGTTGTTTATACATGTATATGATTAATAAAATAAATAATAAAAACATAAGGAAATTGAAATAATAAATATAAAAACAAAAATGTGTTTTCAATCCTTTATTTTATTATACATGCATTAGTATTCAAACATTTAAATAATAGAGCACATACATAGATAAGGTACGTGTAAAAAAGTCTACAAGCAAATTTTGCTAAGTTTCAATCAACCCTCCGAATAAAGACCACCTGTGAACAAAGACCACAACGACCAAATCCCTTAAGTGGTCTTTATCGACAGGTTAGACTGTAGTTCAATTCCCGATAGGAAAACACTTTTACTTTTAATTTCTATTGTTATTGTTTTAATTTTGTTTGTGTTATAATAAAAGAGCTCTAGAGTTTCGATTAAAAAAAATTGTTAATATATTTTAAAACGAAATAATCTTCCAGAGTAAGAAACATAAATGTTTGCTAATTGATAATCATCAATGAATTATGCAAAAATATTAATACGTTTGAACGCTTTTCATCCTTTTTATAGCAAAAACGAGAAATACAGATATCGCGTTTTAACTACACAACCGTTGAAAAGCCCGCGTGGTATTGTGGTAGCTTATTAGCTTTCGCCTCTTGACGTCCCGGATTCCAACCCCATGACGGATAAAAAAATTTATTGTATCGTTTTCCTTGTTTTATACGTATTTAGACTATTTAAACACAAACGTTTGTAATTAAATTCATTTAGTGAAACTTTTTTAACATAAGTAAATCTGTCAACACGTATATTAATGACATTATATGACACACATAAAATGTCACAATCTGTACCTTTAATTAACACTGAACTTTAATACATTAAGACATAACACTCATGGGTATTATATATAATAAACATTGATATATTCGTCAGGAGATGGTTACGAGAACTTGTATCAAGTGACAGAGTTGGAACCCGGTGCTACACTGAGAATTACTGAACCAAGTTTACTACTAGTATTGTGTAAAACATGTATATTTTAAATCTTATAGATAATCACATTACGACAGAGGCATATAAATCTGAAGCAGAATGGATTGTCTCTGGTTTTAGCAAATAAAATATAAAAATGTATAAAAGTTCACTTCTTCGCTTTGAAGTCCAGGGCATTCTTTGGATTGTTGACCTTTGTTCGTCCAGTTTTCTCCGCCATGGATATGTCCTTGATACTGTTTGACCTCTTGACCTTGAATAAAACGGCTGCAACTGCCAGCGCAGTGCCAAGAACGGAAAATACAGACACGACAATGGTTGTCACTTTGCAGTAGGATACTGAAAATGCAAAACGCACATGTTGTATAAATCGAATTATTTGTAATATTTATACAAGGGTATTCAAAATTAACACATTGTTAATGTTTTGTATACGTAATGGTACTAGTTCAAGTATTGTATGCCCAACTTAATATATTATATATAATAAATATTAAAAAAAATATCCCAATATTTGTGTGAATACATGAAATAATTTTAACAATCTGTTCTGCGTTCCAACTGAAAGAACACTCTATTGCATAGTAAATATAAGTGTTTTCAACAACAACAGTATATGGTTTTTTGATAGACATATTTTTAATTTCGTTAAGTTAGATGAAAACACAACTTAAAAAATATTTTAAGAAACGTACTGTGTTCATGCGGCCCTTTCTGCATTGTTATGAAACCAAAAGAACAGGTTCGATTGTTATTTTGTTGCTTTGTGGCCCCAGGGAAATCTGGTGTAAACCATGCCAACGTGTCGGTAAAGTCTGTAGTCACATTCGCAATTAGAGACTTTTCTGTGGCTGTCGTGTTTTCCGAGGTTTCAGTATGATCGGTCGACGATTTGGTCACATATGTACTAGATGTAGAATGATCATGTCTTTCTGTCATATTCACTCCTGATGTAGGATTAATCGATGTTTCTACCTTACTTATCCTTGGCGTTAGACGGCCCGATGTTTCTGTTGTAATCATCCGGTCGGTACGAGCACCCGATGTTGTGTCCTCAGAAGTGCTGTATGTAGAATGAACCGGTGATTCAGTCATATTCATATTGTACGCAGATTGTGTTAGTGACGTTGCTTTGACTGCTGTTGTTGTTGTAGTTGTAAATGGACACACATCGTCGCATTTACCGTATCCTTGATTGGCGCCTAAAGACTGCTGACACTCAGAAAGAGATTCCACAATACCCTGGTCGCTCTGTGAACAACACAACGCTCTTTTGCGAATAGCCAAAGCTTGGTTGTCTTGGTAACATGTACCACAATTCCAGGCAAACCAGCTGCTAAAGCTACAGTACGGTACGAGCTCGTTTGAAGTGGTTACATTGCATTTTGGGAGCTCTCCCGCTGCGTTTTCAGAAAAAGTTAGAACCAACAAAAGAAAAAACAAACTTGTTTGGCTCTTAAGATCCATTTGTCTTATATTGAACTAGGTTGGTCTCTCAAACAAACAACATTAAATTTCCGTTATTATCTTTTCTTTTCAAACTAGTGACAGAGTGTTTAAAACACAACTGATTTAGATTTGCATTTATATATGGCGACGCAATCGCCATCTTTACGTTCAGAAACGGTGACCTCTGACGAAGGAAAGTTAACGGACAAATGTATTGTGTAATTAGTTTCTTTCTAGCGATGTGAGACGTTTCTACCACTGTTTATTTCCAACCTTCCATACGTGTGCAACTGACCATTTTGTTAAATATAAGGAAGGGATTTTCTCCTTTACTATCCCACGGTAACTATATTTGCCATTGGTCACATAGATCACGCTCTTAACATAAGCGTCGTGCTTTTCTGATTGTTTGATGTTGTTAATTAAAATATTGTTGAACCGCTCAAGATATGTTGCGATTGTATTTCGAACAGATAGTTTTATTTGCTACCGTGCATAATAGATGATCATCGAATTATAAAATGCAATGCCATCTCTTAATTTAAAGTGAGGTCCATTTTGCAACGCAACACGGACAAACCAATGCGATCTAATCTATTTTGTACATATGTTTGAACTGTATATTTGAATTTACATTACGTGAAATGAAAGCCAGTTTAATGCTTGTGTCCTACGTAGTTTTGACACAGAAGACATAAAGTCGAGTCAATCGTCTAATCATTGAGTAAATAAACTGTAATACGTTTTTATCCATAAACGATATTGAATTCTAAGGCATGAATGCCATTGCGAATGATTTTATACAATCCGGTCCTTTTAACATGCTCCAAATAATTAACAAACTGCGTTTAACATTTTAAAGTATTTCAAACTTACACTTAACTGTTAATGGTAGCTATATATTTTACTATACGTACTGGATGTAGAAGTATATCTTGAAGAATAACACACAAAACACATGAAAACCTTTGAATCGAACAAGGAAAATAATGTACCAATATTAAATTAAAAACCAACATTTTAAACCTGCAACATAGCAACATATTAGTTTTATTAACATTTGTAATCAGAAGAAAACCTATGCAAATTCACATCACGATATTTTGTTTTTCAAAAAAATCAAATCGAAAAACATGGGTTAAATCCGTTCTATATCTACAGCCCCCTTTCAAACGTGCACCACATATGTATCTCATGCATCTAGCAATATGTTTTCGTGATAGTGGTGAAGATTCTTCAAAGGACAACTCTGGAATGAGTTTTAATAAATGTTCGAGAAACACAGAATAGAAATATGATAAAACAACTGACAGTATTCTTTGTCGTGAATCATACCCATTGCATTTACTTCCCTTGAGCGTTATAAATAACTGCTACCAACATAAAAAATCGTTCCATATCTGGAGGGATTTTTTAACCCGCAAAACAAGAATGGTTACATTAAGGAATACCTTAAAGCCCCATTAACACTCAAAATCAACGAATATTTCGTAAAATATTTCGTAAAAAACAGGTAATCCCGTAAACAATCAGTGTTCCTTATAGAAAGAGCCAAAATGTCAACTCTAGATGTGGTCTGGCAACATCGATTAAACAAGATAAAAAACGCTCTCTGTTATTTTTGTGTGGTACAAGTTATTCCATTTTAATTTCCCGCAAAACTATCTATTCATACGACACACGAACGATATATTGGTACATGAACATATGTTGGATATATTGTACCACAAAAAAGAGGTGTTTTTATCTTGTTAAATCAATGTTACCTGACCACATGAAGCGTTGAAAATTTGGCTATTGCTATGAGGAACACTTAATGTTTATGAGTTAACTTTTTTTTACGAAATATTTTACGGAATATTCGTTGATTTTGAGTGGTGCTTTTAGTATGTTTTGTGCACATACATGAGTTATTTATATGATATTTTGCGCATCGCATACGTTTCTTACTTACATGTGAGTGTGAAATATCCATATCTTTAATTTTATTGTTCAAACCATAATCCATGACCTAGGGCGGGAATGAAGATTCCTTACGTGTTGATCAGATGCCTCGGTTTTGAAATCAAACAGTACTACCCGAGGTTTATCATATGCAATAATACAACGTTATTGAAATTATTAGAATACAAGGAAGTTATTATGTATACAGTTGGAATCCTGCTTTAGCTTCATACGTGACAAAACAATCCTGATCTTTAACCGGTTTTAATGACACGTTTATATTATCAGTAATTGAACATGGCTAGGCTAATAGTGTCATATCCTCGAACGTGATCATTTTGTTTCTTGGGGTTAAATAAACACGGAAGGGATGTTTGCGTTTATTCAATAATGACCGGTGTATACTTATCGATCGTGGACTGAGCTGACCAATCACTGGTTTGGATTGTCATGGTCAATATTAGCATATGCTTGAATAAATCAATCGAGTTTCTGTTTCTGTGTACTGGTAATTTGATTCACTTTATCATATATTGAACTCCTTTATTAAATAATTGAAAACTGTAACACCAACGACATTATCAGGAGCGCAATTCTTGTTAATCTTCAATGATCTTTTATTCAAGGCAGGTGGTCGATTGTCTATTGTACCTCATGGAAGATATATACGTTAAACACTATTTATAAGATGCTGATTAAGAAAAATTAAAGAAAACAGTACGTTGTTTAAATTACAAACAACCGCTAAATGCTTCCATTTTGTAACAATTAATCGACGAATAAACGAATACAATACGTAGGCTTATTAAAAAAACGATGCGAAACATAGCTCTTCGGTGAAACCAAAATCGATTGCTTGGCACAGAAGACACTGCAAGCTCAATAAGAAAAACATCTTCAGGAATTAAGGCAAATCCGAAGAATATCTGCTTACTTTTTTATGGTCTTACTTAAAAGTTATATCGTCGGGTAAAATATATATCTACATATTGGTGAAAAAGTTCATTATATATGAAAAGACGTGTACTATATTACAGACTTAACATTTCAATCAGTTTTAAAATGGCAAAAGTTTCTTTAGAAGTTTTGTACGAGATGACATTTCTTCGGCTGAACCACAAAATACGACATTAACTTATGTTTAAACCACATTAAGGACAAACGGGTTAGGAAGTGTATATGTATTTCCCTCGGCGGCAACTGCTTCTTACTATGAATTAGTTGGCCGAATGGTTTGAACCTATCAAAATAGGCAATTGGATTGGAGCAAATAAAACGCATGACGTGCACAAAAAGACAAACTAAAATATTTAACAGAACCATTAAAACTATTTTAATTTTATTGAATGGGTTGACATGGTTGGTGGTATACCATGACTGAAGGTAGAAATCCAATCGTTAAAGCTACAATAATGACTAAACTGGTTGCAGAAATATACTCGGTCCTTAGCTTGTCAGGCATTTCTTAAAAAAGTAACAAAACAAATATACAAATTATGGGTTGTTCTTTACAATTACTTAGTATATGCAAGTTTATGTTGAACCACTAGACCATATCTTATAAAGTTGATATTACTAACAACAATTATAAAGATTTCAATGCTAGAATATTTCCATTAATACGAATACAAATGTTTTTATTGTGCGCTGTTCGATCAGCCCATGATATTATCAAATCTGGAAAAAAAACTGTCACTCATTTGCTTCATTCTTTTGGGGCTAAATTCCGTAAAAAAAATCAGTTTGAGGTGACATTATTTTAATCATTCATACTTGTCTGTTATTCAAGGCAAGTGATCAATTGCCTGTACACTATACATAATAGAAAACATGAAGATAACTGGGGGTCATCGTGTTACAACTGTCAATGCAAACGAATTGGACCCATACCAAAACACATATTTTACTTCAAATACATTCAACTACATTCAGTTCATGATTCTTAAAAATCGCACCTCATCATCTAGTACAAACATTAAGATACATAAATGATTTGTTCGAATTGTGTTTAGTCACACGCTGTACTGTCAAATACGTTCAAAAATAAGTTATTGATTCGTATATATATTTTACATTTATACCACTACATCTATCATTTACGATAAGCATAGTGTTTGTTTAAATACAAACACTCCGATTAGAATCCTATCTAGGCTATATAAAAGAATATTATTAACCGTATGATGTTTTTCTACATGTTCTACTTAATTACGAAATCAAGTACATGTATTTCAAACGTTTTCCTCCCTTTAAACACATGATATTTCTTAAATATTGAACGCACAACCAAGAATAAACAGACATATGTCATCCATTCTCTGGAACGACATAGACTAACATTAAAAGAGATACATTGATATAAATTCCGTTTATTATTCCGTAAAGAAAGAGCTTTATATATTTCCCGAAGATATATGTATACATACATGAAAACAATCTGAATACACATAGATTACATTCACAGGTTTATACATCATTATCTACATTACAAATTAGTATAAGTAGCAATGAAACACCGATTAATGAATACAAATCACATCTGAATATACATATTACAGTTTAGAAACACCAACAGTTGCTATTTATAAGTTAGTCCGCTACACCGATTAATTTATACATATGACACCTTGATTTACAAATACCGCTTAAGTAAAACAAATCGTTGACATTGATGAGTTGGTCGACTCCCTTGCGGTACGGTTCGTTGATAAATTGAAGCCATTTTAAATTCAGACATTGTGCATATAATAAAACAGTTTAAGAATAATTAAAAGATAACTGACACCTTTTTTTTCTTGGTGGAATATGTACAAGGTACAAACCATGAACGCAGCTTAAACACATGCTGATTATTGTTACTTAACAACATTCCATTTCAATGCAAAACCTTTGCATATGTTATAAATTGAAATTAAAATGTATGTACATATTTTGTGCAGCAATCAATTCACTTAACACATTTTTTGCAAGGTTTATTGTTAAGAGGCATATACATTGAATAAATGACCAAATATCAAAAGCTTCTTACGTGAATACTGTTAAAAATAGTTGTATGTTCTTTTTTAAATTAAATGAGAATTGTTTGTGTTAAAGCATACTACGCTCACTGCCGGGTAATTTCATTCGGAACAAATGGAGTTTGTCCCCTTATTAGAATTAAAAGTCTATATTCTTTGTTTCTCTAAGTTTTTTCCCGTTGCCAAGTTTATCCCAGGCGATAATGTCATTGACAGCATTGCGTCTTTTCAGTTTGATGACGACTGTAGCCACGACACACACGGTTGCAATCATCCCGAAAAGAGCCACAGAAGTGACAGCAAGTGTGCAATACGTAACTGTAAAGCGCAACACAGTACATATATTAATACCAGTCGTACCTTAAAGCGGATAATAAATCTAAATATATTCCTTTCAATATTTTTATGTTTCAACGTCGTTATGTAGGAACTAATTAAGAAGCAAAAGATTAAATATTATTATAATATGTATTCATACCATTGAAAATGACTCTCAACGGGATAATACATCTTACATAAATTAACCTCCTATATAATAAGAAAGCAAAAAATTCAATCTTATTAACATATATGACTTTGTTCTGATATTATAGATGTCGAATACAAAGCGCAATCAATTTACTAGCACAGCTTCTAAAATAGAAATCACATACAACAAACGACGATTCTAAAGCACAAAATGGTTTTCTTGCGCTTATTAAATGTCTCTTTCGATAAGGATTAGCGCACGTGATGATTTAAATATTCTCTTTGATCTGGTTTTCTCACACATCGATACAGATAATGTTTGTAAACAGGGAAGTATATAATCCCTTAATTCAGCTAGAATACATAGATGCCAATATCACAAAATATATGATATGGCCAGCTGTAAGCCACGAGATATAACTGTGATAGCACAGGTTTTCAATTGGTTTTATAACAGCAATAAATGGTATTGATAACGTATTTGCAGTAGCTGGCATACCGCCAATCCGCCAGTTTCCATTGTCCGAGCTCAAGTTGAAGTCAACGATATTTCAACGTGTGTAGGCTATGTTATTTAGAACATGTAAACATCCTTTAAGCGAGCCATTACGTACATTGTCTTAAATATAACAGCACCACTGACTAGTCCAAGCGCACACATATTATCATTCACTTTATTTCCATTAAAATTATCTATAGTCTTGCGTTCGTTTCTATTTAAATGTCAAAACAAACATTAACACCTTTAACGACAAATAACAAGCACTATGGTCAAATCCTCCGATAATGAAAAGAACAGAACAGTTCTGTTCCTTAGATAATGGTATTCACGTTGAACGAGACAAGTTCATTTCGGTTACCCTTCATTACACATAGTTCAAGACGTTTGTGTTTATTGACGTATGGGACGGTTTTTACACGATGCTTTCTTCTGTACCATTTGAGGAATTGAAGTTTATAGTGCAATTATACTTTAAGAAATATTCGAGAAGTAACAGGAAACAGTTATGCGCACGGACGGACAGACGTGTTGTGACAGACTTGACGAAATTACGTAAGCCTATAGTGCCCCCCCCCCCGGTGATACTTACCAGAGGACTAATAACAAATTCTTCATGTTTACATAATCTGCATTGTTAACAACATTTGTAAATATCTCTAAGTTTTGCTTTGTCTTCCAGTCTTTTATGGGATTAACATATGCATAACTAACGGACTTCGTATTAAAAAGTAAGGATGATAAATGTAAACACATTCATACACAAATAACGATAAAAAAAAGATAAAAAAAAAAACACACACACACTTTGAATGGTTATCAGTAGTGTTTTCATTAATATAAGAAAACTAAAACATTATATACAATATAATCTTAATCTGTGTTTTTGTGTTCCTATGAAAATGTGCATGCGTGGCTGTTAAAGTTAATATGTTCATCATTCGGAGCTACTTTTTTAAGTTTGTGATTTTCTTCAGTTAACAAGTGTTTGGCATTACAATTTCTAAACAGAATTGAATATTGTTTCATACCTTGCGATCAAGTACAAACAATGGTTATACAGTTTAATTATCGTCCGTAGCATGAAGCATAACATACAACAACTCTTTCTAATACCAATATTACAATAAAGTTCGCTTTCACTCAACATGATTTGCCGATAGCGAATTTCCATTTTTCGTTTGGCGTTTATAAACATAGATGAACCGTTCTGACTACACACCCATTGACGGCTCCCCTTGAAAGGAAATTATAACTAGCAAGAATAAATGCACACCTATTTGCCCCTCCCCCTCTCCCATCGCTGAATGGATGGACATAAACAAAATCATTCAAACAACGGTTACTAAATTAAGAAATATTATTCCGCAATAGTTGAAAGAAATGATCGGTATTTGATTGGGTACAAAGTAACATATGACATTCACAATAATAAGCTTCACATGTCTTTATTGATAAAGTTTCTTGATTTTAATTGTTTGTTCTGCCAAGATACCCAGCATACAGATCGAATTATTGTTTAATTATATTTAGTTGTGTAATGTTTAGAAAATGGCCACGCCTTCTGAAATGACCCCGTGTAAAACACTCTGTAGGCGTGTATTGCTTTGAGTTATGTGTGTTTTACAAATAGTTTACAAGATTGTATCAATGCATAAGTTAAATGAGTTGATAATTTATACAGTTCTAATATCAGCTGTTTTGACCTTACATTTTACATAAAGCTCGAGGAAGTAAAAATAAACATACCTTTACTGGAGCATGCACATGTCCATTTCAATTACACTTAATAATACATCTAGGAACTGTGTTTAAACGATTTTTATGAACATTCATGAAGATGTATGTAATGCCATCAACGATAATTCAGAAATTAGCATTTAAAAAAGTGGCGTTTTAGAAAGTCGCGCGAGTGTATTTCAGAGAAAACTACTTACCATGACTTACACTTCGACACCGGGCACCGGAAGTCTTTCAAGGCTACCCACTTTGACGACGATAACGCTGATGATGATGTTGTCGAAAATGGAATTCTGAAAATGATGTTTTTAGGTGTATCATGTCTTCAAGTTAACTTCGAATAACGGTTTATCATTTTATACTTAATATAACAGTTAAGTCGCTTTGGTTATTTGTTGTATGTTGAACCCGATTTATTGCATATATACGTTATGTAATGTCTTTAATGAAACGCACATTTTCTTACAAAGCATCCTTAATATATCCATGCGTCTACCTTTTTGTCCTTGTTTTGTTGCTGGCTGTGCCGAAGTAGGTGCGACTGTAAATAAAATAAAAGCGTTCGTCTAGGCTGTTTGTAACACGAAACTGTATTACTTATAGGTACTATACGTATATAATCAATGGAAATATTGAAGTCACATAATTGCTAAAGATATGCAGAGGGTTTAATTGGCTTAACATAAACATAAATATAATTTGTATATATTCATATATCGAAATGTACATTTCATATAACAATTACAACCACAACCATGTTTTAAATCCATTTTTGAAACCACGCGTACCAGTTAATTTTAGAGCTTAATGTTTAAAAGTTAATTGCTGATACATAATGACCCAGGGTATATATTGATGCACATCTTCAAATATATAAATACAAACAATACAATTATCACACGCGTTATATACCTTGATGACTTAAACTGTTTTCCCAACTCTAAGATCAGCGCTGCATACCAACATGCACCCATTTTGGACAATGACACTAAATCCTGTGACATTGCTTGGGCGAAACTATCGAGGGACGCTTTATTGCCATTCCATCGATGAAAGCTCTCCCCTCCAAACCCACGTGTTGATATCAATTGACGCATTAGTCATTAAACAAAATAATAATGACTTAATTCTAAATACGTGCGGATTTTTAGTGCATTTTAAGGACACCAATGATATCATGAATGAGACAGTTGTTTATTCGTCGAAGTATACAGCTTCATACATACAGATACATATATCTATTATTTTGTACCATTTTGTGACATAGTTTTGTTGTATAAAGGTTTATGCAACGAAACTGCATGTACGGTACGTTTCTAAATGATCTTATTTACTAGATAAAAAAGGAAAATACCACGTTTTTCGTCTTGAAGAAGTATTACATTTACAAAACGTATACTCACTTAATAAAAACAAACTAAACATGTTATGTCTTGAAATAGTTTTGTTCCCACATTTGTTACACGCCTTAAAAGTTATCAGATGCAGACGAGTATACGCTCAAAGGGTGGCAATACATGCATGGAAAAATAACTGCGAGAACGTTAACTGGCAGACGAAAATGATTGAAATACAATATTGTTAATCACGTCGCAAATCATTAGAAAAAATAATAGAGAAATTTGAATTATAAAATATGAACATTCTTTAAAACCAAACCTCTATGCGTTCCGAGTTGACAGGACATTTCGCCGAGGGATTTCATGAACATAATTGTATCATCTTCCTCACAAACCCAAGACTGGCTTTCTCTAATGAAACAAGGTTGCTCAAAGACGAAATACAATTTCGATTATATAAGTAAATTTTGAGAATGAAAGTTTGAATATATCTTGCTATGGTTTGCAAATACATCTCTACATAATGTTGTTGTCGTCGTTTTTTGTTGCGTTAATTAGGGGAATAAAATGTCAAGCAATATTCATAATGGTTCATCCACTAGTGTATTTAAATTACTGCCATGTATTCTCGGCTTAATATCTGTATTATAATTGCCTCTATGTCATCAAAATGTTGTATGCCTTTCAAAGAAATTGATCACTGCATGGACATAAACATATTTAAACGTGTTCAAATCTAATTATGAGAAAAACAGGGACATAGGTTTAGATTAATAAAATATGCAATCCCAATAACAAAATGTATCAGTACGAATATTTGTATTTAACCAAGCAGAGAAAACTTTTATTTATATAAGGAAAGCCTTTACTGACTTTGAAGGACAACCGGATACTGGGCACTAAAACTGCGTTAACTCCGCCCACGTTGATGACGATGACAAATAGCTATATGTTATTATTTAATTACATTAAAACGATACACAAACACGGGTCCAATTCTACATAACAGCACATTTATTATAGTCATTGGAATAGTTCTGTATAAGACGTTCTGAAACCTGTAGTGAAAATGTACCTTCCCTAAACAGCTGCTTGGTTTTCCTATTTGGACAACCCTACACATTTATTGGTACTTCAGTTTGCTTTTTTTATTATTCTTAAGATCATATTCGCAAAATAACCTAATACAAATCAATTAACATATGCATACAGATATGTTACAAAAAGAGTTTTGTGAGATCTCTGTCATTGACCATCATAATTAAAATAAGAAATAACTTTAAAGAAATAAACAATTATGGTCAGCCTATCTACAATATTTTTGGAGATGCTTATAGTGGAAACAATTGAATTGAACGACTAAAATGGTATCAGTCCTAATAAAAGAATTGCTGGTTTACTTCCGTTTGTTTCAGAATACATCAGCAGCTATTGTTATAAACGATTTCTGTCCAATGTATAGTTATGCTCACGTTAAAAATATTTGTGTTTATCATCGAGTAACACTCTTCTGTAGTTAAATAATGCACCATGCATACTACATTTATGAAAGAGTTTCTATGTCAAAACATTTATTTGAAATACAAATAACAGTTACATTGTTTAGATAAACAATGCATGATAAAAAATTGTTTACATTAATATGACCACCATCACAATTTAAACAATGTATAACCCATTAAATTGTTCAATTAGCAATACATGTACCCTGTTCTTCCTTTATTAACAGCAAACAATATTAGCATTTAAAAACCCTTAAAATTGTGCTCAACACTTTGCATTAAAATGCTAAATTGCTTTTGGTATGAGTTTGCAGCACATTGGATCCGTGTAACAAAACATTTTTGCAAATGTTTTATCAAAACATTACCTCTTCTAGAATAGCATATATGGGAAAAGTTGGAATATATATTGTACAAAACGCGTCTTTTATAGGAAGAAATAATATCGATATGGCCTTTGATAACTAATAACAAATGCGTATACATATGTATATTACAGCCGTATTTGAAAAGAAGACACATGTCAAAAATACAGAAAAATATGCCTTCATTTGGTCTGTGTGATATTCAAATATTCCGTACAACCATAAATGAACATTTTTCGAGGAAACACTTAACCACAAAAAACGCTTATTCATCCTTTCAAATAATAAAACCGATCTACCTGTGATATCGTCTCCAAAACCCAACCATTAAAACGAAATAAAGTTTCATGAATAAAACATTATCGCAGGTAGTGCAGGTATGTTGTAAAATAATACACTTCCGGTTTCACAAGTACTGATATTCGATACTAACATGACTAGTAGGGAAAATTCACACTTTAACTAGTAAGTATGCGTTCAATTAAATATACAGGACTCATATATACAATACATTTGTATTAGTTTTCTAACGTTAAATAAGTTAGTTTACAAACACGATGTAAACGTGAAATGTACTAAGCGTTGTGTCTATTTTGCTAATCAACATTTATTAGAAATTCTTCGTTTGTTTCTTGATCTAGATATGATAATACCCATGTTTCAACCAAATAAATTATAATACCCTAACTCTACGGTCCGTAGGGTTAGGGTATTATAATTTATTTGGTCGAACAATACTTCCTTGCTAGAAATGTTTCAACAATAGATGTCTATAAACAATCTATGTTGAAATAAATATTCAGATGGTTTAGCCTAAACAATGGACAAAAAAGACCAAGATATATTATAACATATTTTTTTTTTAAGCGTTGTATATGTATATGTTTTTTTTTAATGTAATGATATCGTATATACTCGCTTTAATCCTACTGACCATTCGTGAGCTTACAACGCAAGGAACGTTATAATAGACTTTAGCCTCTATCCGTAGCGTTATTTAAGCAGCTTATTTATACGTACCGTAAGTAACTATGTACTTACTATATACAACTACATCAATAAATATTACCCGGTTTGTTTACATATTGATTTAGTCTATACTATAAGAAGTTGATTTAGTCCATAATAATAGAAGTGTGCAACATTTTCATGTTGTAATGCTTGAAACCGAAAGTGTTAGTCATCGACACTTTTCATTATGGAAATGGAAAATAGTTCGTCACAGTACCGACGTACTTGGCGTTAGATTACACAGATCAATTTACCTGACGTTTAAACAATTGCAAAACCAAAGTTTTATTTCATTTTATGAATGCACATTGCATTGCGATCAATACTCAAAACAAGGAAAATTAAGTTCGGTTCAAATAGACGGTTTTCTTAGATATTGAAGACACAGAGAAAATATATTCTGGCATTTAACCATATACCAGAAACAAAAGAAGTTGATATTGTTCATATTATAGATGGTATGTTAATTGTTTCTTAAAACACTTAAATAGCAAAAGCAATGAATTGTACTGTTATTGATGTACAATGCATTGTTTTGCTATGTAAGTTTGTTTTAGGAAACCATTAACATACCATCTATACTATTAATAATGTAATTGGTTTCCTAAAAACAAATTCATAGTGAAAACAATGCTTTATACAGCAGTAACAGTTCAAGTTTGTTTATTTGTGATATAGGCCTCCGGCCCCTGACACATATATATTACAATCCATGCAAAACAATNACTGCACAACGTCAATTAAAGAACCCGCATAACTCCATTGTTCATTCCTAGCTAGTTTTCCCCCCTTTCTGAAGACCATAATTTTTGATTTCGGTATGTTCACCTGTAATTCTGTTCTTGTGCAGAATTGGTGCAATGAATCGAGTTTGCGCTGTAAACCCAAAACTGTATCAGTAAAGTTAGTAAAGCCAGTTATATACTTTTATATAAATAATGCAACACTTGTTGGCATACCTTAAAACAATTAAGTGTGATTTTCATTCCCTAAATTAAGACAATTTGCAAAATTCGATTGGCGTTCAATGTAGATGCTGCATATATTGTCGTAAGAGTTCATTTCAAACGTGAACAAAGACGGCTACGCCTAAAATAAGACAAAATGCATTTAACCTATATTTAGATGGTTTGCTATAAAGAAAGAACAAAATGACGAAGATGATCGGTTACGTCATTTCGCGGGGAGAATTATATTCAACCGTAATGAATCTAAGATTTCAGACGCTTATAAATAGTTAAATAATGTCCGCAAACTTAGAGACCCCTTTCAAATATGTGGCGTGTTCTGAGAAAACTGGTCAAAATGTTTGTGCGTAAATTGTCATTCCAGATTAGCCTGTGCAGTCCGCACAGGCTAATCCGGGACAACANAGGAGAGCCACAGATGTGACAGCAAGTGTGCAATACGTAACTGTAAAACGCAACAAAGTACATATATTAATACCAGTCGTACCTTTAAAAGCATAATAAATCTGAATATATTCATTTCAATATCTTAATGTTTCTACGTCGTTATGTAGGAACTAATTAAGAAGAAAAACATTAAATCCTTTTAACACATATGTATTCATGCCATTGAACATTACTCTCAACGGAATAATACATCTGAATTAATATTCCTTTCTCAATAATAGTAAATCAAAACATTCAATCACATTAACACGTATGATTTTTCTGACGTTCTAGATGTCAAATAAAAGTCCCGATCAATTAACAAGCACTACGTCTAATACAAAATTCAGATACAGCAGACGGTACAGATTGTGCAATATGGATAAATGCAGACTTACATTTTTCATACGGGCCTCTCTTCACTGTTATTGAACCAATTGTACAGGTCTCGCTTTGTCCCAAGTCAGATGACACAGTCAACTTGTTTTGCGAGGAATTGTTAATGGTCGTGTCTTGGAACGTTGCACTCGGTGTCTCTGACGTTGAATTGTGCAAGGTATTTGGTCCAGGGAAAGATTCCAAAGCCACTGAAGTTGGATCGGACGTTTTAGTGTAATATTCGCTTTGAGATGTTTGCAACAGTTTTGGGTTGTCTGACGAATGCGGGAATGAAGTTAAGTCTGTATGTTCTGAAGACATTCCGTTTGACGACGGTAATCGTGTTGGGGTAGACCTGTCTATATTTGTTGTTGAAATATCAGATGATGAGACAGAAAAAGACGTCTTGGTAGAAGTGCGTTTGGTTGTCGTCGGAACGGTGGTTGTAGTGGACACAGTCGTTTGAGATGTCGTCTGTGAAGATGGAGGTGTCGTTGTTGTTCGCGATATGCCCGTTGTTGTTATTGTAACTGGGTTTGAAGTGTCTGTTTTCTCAGCTGTTCCTGTAGTAGTTACCGGGCTTGCAGTTGTTGGCAGGTTTGTTTGTGTTGACGTAATTTGTGGAATAGTTCTAGTCGTAGCAGGAAACGTAGTTTCTATTGTGGTAGGAGTTGCTGTTGTTGATGTAACTGGGGTTGATGTTGTTGTTGTTCCACTTGTTCCAGTAGTAGGTAACGGTCTTGTAGTTGTTGTTGTAGTTGTTGATGTAACTGAGGTTGATGTTGTTGTTGTTTCACTTGTTCCAGTTGTAGGTAACGGTCTCGTAGTTGTTGGCAGTGTTGTGGCTGACGTAGTTTGAGGAGTGTTTGAGCTCGTAACAGCCACATTATATGATGTAGTAGTAGAAGTTGTTGTCGTTGGTGTAGTTGTTGGTGGCAAGGTGGGGCACACATCTACACATCTTCTTTCCTCTTCGTCAGACCCGGTTGGTTTGCTGCACTCAGCGAGACACGATGCGACCGATGTTTGTTCCTTCGAACAGCACAGCGCTCGTTTCCTCAACGTTGTTTGTAAGTTCCCTTCATAGTTGCTACCACATGAATCACAATCCCATTTTAACCAGCTGCTAAAATAACAGTACGTAATGTTTTCGTGTATATCTTCAATATCCAAAAAACAATTTGGCATCTCCGCTGACTCTGAAATGGTAAGCGCTAGACCCAAGCAAACAACCCAAAATAATTTATGTTCATGAGCATCCATTGTATAAAGAACGTACGATACGTGTTTAAAACATGCTTGTGTGAATCAGATGGACCGATTGTTTCGGCGTTTCTCAATGACAAAATGGTTTTCTTGCGCTTATAAAATAAATCTTACGATACAGATAAACGTACGTGATGATTTACATATTCTCTTTGGGCCGTTTTTCTCACACATCGATACAGATAATGTTTGTAAATACGGAAGTATATAATCCCTTAATTCAGCTAGAATAAATAGATGTCATATCACGAAATATACGATATGTCCAGCTATACGACACGAGATGTAACTGTGACAGCACAGGTTTTCAAATGGTTTCATAACAGCAATACATGGTATTGTTAACGTATTGGCAGTAGCTGGCATACCGCCAATCCGCCAGTTTCCATTGTCCGAGCTCAAGTTGAAGTCAACGTTTGTAGGCCTTTTTTTAGAACATGTAAACATCCTTTAAGCGAGCCATTACGTACACTGTCTTAAATATAACAGCACCACTGACTAGTCCCAGCGCACGCATAGTATCATTCACTTTATTTTTATTAAAATTATCTATAGTCTTGCGTTCGTTTCTAATTAAATGTCAAAACAAACATTAACACTTTTGACGACAAATAACAAGCACTATGGTCAAATCCTTAGATACTGGTATTCACGTTGAACGAGACAAGTTCATTTAGGTTACCCTTCAATACACATAGTTCAAGACGTGTGTATTTATTGACCTCTGGGACGGTTTTTACACGATGATTTCTTCTGAACCATTTGAGGAATTGAAGTGTATAGTGTAATTATACTTTAAGTACTTTTTCTAGAAGTCGCAGGAAACAGTTATGCGCACGGACGGACATACGTGTTGTGACAGACTTGACGAAATTACGTAAGCCTCAAGTCCCCTCCGTTGATACTGCCAGAGGACTAATTACAAATTCTACATGTTTACATAATCTGCATTGCAAACAACTTTTGTACATATCTATCAGTTTTGCTTTGTCTTCCAGTCTTTTATGGAATTAAAATATGCATAACTAACGGACTTCGTGTGAATAAGTAAGAATGGTAAATGTAAAAATATTCATGCACAAGTAACGATAAAAAACATTTGAAAAAAACACACACATACTTTAAATGGTTATCAGTAGTGTTTGCATTTTCATAAGAACACTTAAACATTTAATATAATATAATCTTAATCTGTGCGTTTTTGAAAATATGCATGCATGGCTGTTAAAGTTAATATGTTCATCATTCGGAAATACTTTTTATGTCCCCGGTAGAGTGGCATACAGCAGTTGAACTGTCAGTCCGTCTGTCTGTCTGTCAGTCTGTGTGTCCGTCCGAAAACATTAACATTGGCAATAACTTTTGCAATATTGAAGATAGCAACTTGATATTTGGCATGCATGTGTATCTCTTGGAGCTGCACATTTTGGTCAAGGTCAAGGTCATCCTTCAAGGTCAGTGGTCAAACAACAAAATCCAAGGAAAGTAACAAGCTTTAAAGGGAGATAATATCTATACCTGCCAAATGATATATATAAATTTTATTTCAAAGCGGCGCAGTAAGGGGCATTGTGTTTCTGAAAAACACATCTCTTGTTTTTAATACTCAGTTTGGTATCCAGTAGGGATAAAAGTAAATTGACACAGAACAAGTTTCACTCTTTTCTGATATATTGTGCCTAAATAGGCTTTTTCAAAGTTTATTTTTACAAATTGATTACATTTTCTTTACGTCATGATGTCATTTCCTGTTTATTTGTTGTTTTTTTTCACTTCAATATATAAGTGTTTTGTTGAGAAACATAAAGAAAATGTCAATTTATAAAAACAAACTTTGAAAAAGCCTATTTAGGCGAAATATATCAGAAAAGAGTGAAACTTGTTCTGTGTCAATGTATTTTTTTAAGTTTGTGATTTCCGGCCGTTAACAAATGTTTGGCATTACCATTTCTAAACAGAATTTAATTTTGTTATACCATGCGATCAAGTACAAACAATGCTACAAACTAACATGTACATTGCAACCATATGAATAGAACAAACCATTGTTTATACCACTTACACGTGGTTCATTTACTATGTAATGTACACAACTTAGATTATAGCTTGGTATGATATTGTTTACAGTTCACATAACAATTAAAAAAAAATCAAAAAAATCTCCTGCAATCTTTTTTATATATTGTACCCTCAAATTTATATCTGTGTAATTTTAAATATATATTTCATTGCAAGAGGTAACTAACATTAAACATTATCCGTATATATTTCACCTGTTTAATATATACTAGTTCATTCATGTAAATAAACGCAGCATTGCTAGCCTGCTGTCGTTGAGTAAATGATATTGTCCGACCGGCTGGAACTGTACAATAAACAACGAAATATAGATTTTAAAGTCGTCAAAATTACAACAAGCTAATATGTTGCGAAAGAGGTATGCACATATAAACAAAATCCTTAGTTGCAACAGCAGGAGAGAAGTTATAAACGCATTAAGTCATTTAGTTATGGCCCTAACCCCACGATCATAATACAAGACGATAGCGAAAATATTATGAATGTTTTAAATAAATTATTTAACACAATTGAACCCATGTTACAGAAATGCCTTGCTTTACATGCACGATAGACGAAATAAAAACTGCAATGTTACTTAAATTATATTATTAACAGATACAATACACAATATTAGTCGACCAATTAACACGACTAGTGTTTTACCACGGTTTTTGTATCGAAAGTCGCAATGCAATTGATATGGTGACATTGTTAAACAATCTCACACCACGTTATGTCAAATTAACTTTAACATACCTGTACCTGTTAAACTGTTTTTCCAATTCCGTAATCAGAGTTTTGACCCCGTCTGTACCTAGTTCGCGCATTTCCTGTGCATCCAGTCCCAAGGCATTTGCAAAGCCCGCCTCCGATGTTGGATCTTCATTTCTCGATGGTTACTTTCGCCACAATTCCATCCCCACCTGCATATATCTGCTGTAAAGTGCGTGGACTGTGATTATTTCTGGATCTAGTGTGTGATTCGTTATAAATTGTTATCGGTTTTAACCCTAACTTGTGATTACCGTGTCGAACCAGTGGAGCAAGTGTAATAAATGTTTACCAAAAATAAGTAATAAGTATTCATTTTAGAGATATTCTGGATTAAAAATATCAGACGTCAAGCGTACTCAACAAATTATCTTATATTACTTAAAGACTATCGTTAATAAAGACAGAACATGAAAACACGACGCGTAATTCAAATACATTACACATAAGTTTAGTATATTAGTGTCGTAAGAATCGGAAATGTATTGGAACGATTAAGGCATAGGTTTTTAATTTGTTAGTATAGTATCAGTATAATAATGAAATAAAGTCCAATTTTCGAAGATATTACGATATCAGGTTTTCGGTGTATCTACAGGCATTTGTAAAACAAACTAGGTAAAAGAAAGATCGTAAATAAAGTTATATATGAAGTTTTTAAACATAGATGAACCGTCCTGATTACACACCCATGAACGGCTCCCCCTTAAAGGGAATTATAACAAGCAAGTATAAATGAACACCTATTTGCCCCCATTGCTGAATGGATGGACATAAACAAAATTATACAAACAACCGGTTCAAATAAAGAAATATTATTCCGCAATAGTTGAAGGAAACGATCGGTATTTGATTAGGCACAAAGTAACATTTGGCATTCAAAATAATAAGCTTAACATGTCTTTATTGATAAAGTTTCTTGAGTTTTATTGTTTGCCTTACCAAGATACCCAGCATACAGATCGAATTGTTTTTTATTTTATTTAGTTGTGTAATGTTTCAAAAACGCCACGCCTTCGGAAATGACGCCATGCTAAACACGTTGTAGGCGTTTATTGCTTTAAGTTATGTGTGTTCTACATATAGTTTACAAGATTTTATCAATGTTTTAGTCAAATGAGTTGATAATTTGTACAGTTTTAATATCAGCTGTTATGACCTTACATTTTACATAAAGCTCGAGGAAGTAAAATTTAACAAACCTATTCTGGAGCATGCGTATTTCCATTTCAATTACACTTTATAATACATCAAGGAACTGTGTGTAAACGATTTTTATAACATTCATGAAGATGTTTTTAATGCTATCAAAGATAATTCCGAAATTAGCATTCAAAAAGTCGCGTTTTAGAAAGTCGCGCGAGTGTATTTCAGAGAAAACTACCTCCCATGATTTACACTTCGACACCGGACACCGGAAGTGTTTCAATATTAAGAGGTGAAACTCCAGAAGCTTCAAGGCTACCCACTTTGACGACGATAACGATGATGATGATGTTGTCGAAAATGGAATTCTGAAAATGATGTTTTTAGGTGTATCGTGTCTTCCAGTTAACTTCGAATAACGGTTTACCATTTTATACTTAATATAACAGTTTAGTCTCTTTGGTTATTTGTTGTATGTTGAACCCGATTTTTTGCATGTATACGTTATGTAATGTCTTTAATGAAACCATGCGTAAATATATCCATGCGTATACCTTTTTGCCCTTGTTTTGTTGCTGGCCGTGCCGAAGTAGGTGCGACTGTAAAGAAAATAAAAGCGTTCATCTAGGCTGTTTGTAAAACAAAACTTTATTACTTGTACCTTAGGTACTATAAATTATAATCAATGATAATATTGAAGTCACATAATTGCTTAAGATATGCAGAGGGTTTAATTGTCTTAACATAAACATAGATATAATGTATATATATTTATATATCGAAATGTACATTTCATATAACAATTACAACCCAAACCATGTTTTAAATCCATTTTTGAAACCAAGCGTACCAGTTAATTTGAGAGCTTAATGTTTGAAAGTTAATTGCTGATACATTATGACCCAGGGTTTATATTGATGCACATCTTCAAATATATAAATACAAACAATACAATTATCACACGCGTTATATTCCTTGATGACTTAAACTGTTTTCCCAACTCTAAGATCAGCGCTGCATACCAACATGCACCCATTTTGGACAATGACCCTAAATCCTGTGACATTGCTTAGGCGAAACTATCGAGGGACGCTTTATTGCCATTCCATCGATGAAAGCTCTCCCCGAAATTCCAAACCCACGTGTTGATATCACCTGCCGCATAAGTCATTAAACAAAATAATAATAACTAAATTCTAAATATGTGCGGTAAAATACCACGTTTTACGTCTTGAAAAAGTATTATATTTACAAAGCGTATGCTTACTTAATAAAAACAAACTACACATTTTATATTCTTTAAATAGTGTGAGGTTGAGCGCTCTATAACAGGTTTAAACCCCCAATGCTTAGCATTGACCGTTCCAAGGCGGTGTCCCCAGCTTTATTCTACTATGTGTATATGTTGTTTCGTTTTGTGCCGTACTGTACCGTTTTGACAATTTGTTCCTTGCCATAAAAAAGGGCCACAAAGGTGTGTATGATTGAATTGCAATACTGCTGCAGCTTCTGGAGTTTCACTTCTTTATATTGGCCCCAGATATGTTATTCGCCTTAATAGTTATAAGATTCAGACAAGTATGCGCACAAAGGTTGGCAATACATTCTTGGAAAAATAACCGCGAGAACGTTGACTGGCTGACGAATATGATTTAAATACAATATTGTTAATCACGTCGCAAATCATAAGAAAACATAATAAAGAAATTTGAATTATAAAACATGAACATTCTTTAAAACCAAACCTCTTTGCTTTCCGAGTTGACAGGACATTGGTAGTTCATGGACATAATTGTATCATCTTCCTCGCAAACCCAAGACTGGCTTTCTCTACTGAAACAAGGTTGCGCAAAGAAGAAGAACAATTTAAATACATTTTGAGAATGAAAGTTTGAATATATCTTGCTATGGTTAACAAATACATCTCAACATAATATTTTTGTCGTCGTTTTTTTGTTGCGTTAATAAGGGGAAAAACATGTCAAGCAATATTCATAACGTTACATCCACTAGTGTATTTAAATGACTGCCATGTATTCTCGGCTGAATATCTGTATTATAATTGCCTCTATGTCATCAAAATGTTGTAAACCTTTCAAACAAATTGATCACTGCATGTATATAAACATATTTAAACTTGTTCAAATCTAATTGTGAGAAAAAATTGGACAGCGGTTAACATTAATTAAATATGCAATTCCAATAACAAAATTTATCAGTACGAATATTTTTACTTAACCAAGCAGAGAAAACTTTTATTTATATAAGGAAAGCCTTTACTGACTTTGAAGGACAACTTCTGTATTAGATGTTCTGAAACCTGTAGTGAAAATGTATCTTCCTTAAACAGCTGCTTGGATTTCCTATTCTGACAACCCTACACATTTATTGGTACTTCAGTTTGCTTTTTTATTAATCTTTAGATCATATTCGCAAAATAACCTAATACAAATCAATTAACATATACATACAGATATGCTAAACAGAGTTTTGTGAGATTTCTGTCATTGATCATCATAATTAAAATAAGAAATAACTTCAAAGAAATAAACAATTATGGTCAGCATATCTACAATATGTTTGAAAATGCTAATAGTGGAAACAATTGAATTGAACGACTTAAATGGTACCATTCCTAATGAAAGAAATGATGGTTTACTCGTTTGTTTCAGAATACTTCAGCAGCTATTGTTTTAAACGATTTCTGCCCAAGGTATAGTTATTCTCACGTTAAATTTACTTGTGTTTATCTTCGATTTACACTCTTATTTAAAATAATGCACCATGCACACTACCTTAATGAAAGAGTTTATATGTTAAAGCATTTACTTGAAATACAAATACTAGTTATATTGTTTAGATAAACAATGCATTATTGTTTACATTAATGACCACCATCACAATTTAAACAATGTATAACCCAATAAATTGTTCAATAAGCAATACATGCTCCATGTTCTTCCTTTATTAATAGCAAACAATATTATCATTTAAAACCCCTCATAATTGTGCTAAACACTTTATATTAAAATGCTTAATTGCTTTAGGTATGAATTTGCAGCCCATTTGATCCGTGTAACGTAACATTTTTCAAATGTTTTATCGAAACATTACCTCTTCTAGAATAGCATATATGGGAAAAGTTGGAATATATATTATAAAAAGCGCGTCTATTATAGGAAGAAATAATATCGATACGGCCTTTTGATAGCTTATTACAAATGCGTATACATATGCATATTACAACCGTATTTGAAACGAATTCTGCTTAAATGGTATTTTATTAATTTAAACAAATAATATTATAACGGCAAAAAAACGAACGATTAAATAAGGTATAATGAAGACACATTTCAAAAATACAGAAAATAATACCTTCATTTGGTCTGTGGGATATTCAAATATTCCGCACAACCATAAATGAAATTTTTTTTGGAGGAAAAACTTAACCACAAATTACGATTACTCCTCCTTTCAACTAATAATAGCGATATACCTGCGATATCGTCTCAAAAACCCAACCATTAAGCGAAATAAAGTTTCATGAATAATACATTATCGCAGGTAGTTCAGGTATGTTGTAAAATAATACACTTCCGATATTCGATACTAACATGACTAGTAGGGAAAATTCACACTATAAGTAGTAAGTGTGCGTTCAATTAAATATACAGGACACATATTTACAATAAGTTTGTATTAGTTTTCTTACGTGAAATATGTTAGTTAACAAACACAATGTAAACGTGAAATGTACTAAGCGTTGTGCCTATTTTTCTCATCAACATTTATTAGAAATTCTGCGTTTGTGTCTTGATCTAGGTGTAATAATTCCCATGTTTCAACACAGAGACCGTAGGATTAGGGTATTATAATTTATTTGGTCGAACAATATTTGCTTGCTAGAAACACGTAATGTTTCAACAATAGATGTCAATAAACAATATATGTTGAAATAAATATTCATATGTTTAAGCCTTAATAATGGACAATAAAGACCAAGATATATTATACGATATTGTTTTTTAAAGCGTTGTGTATGTTTTTTTTTTTTTAAAGGTAATGATATCGTATATACTCGCTTTAATCGCTGACCAATCGTGAGCTTGCTACGCAAGGAACGTTACAATAGACTTTAGCCTCTGCCCGTAGCGTTATTTAAGCAGCTTATTTATACGTACCGTGAGTTACAATGTACTTAATACAACTACATCAATAAATAATCCCGGCTTGTTAACATATTAATTTAGTCCATACTATAAGAAGTTGATTAAGTCCATAATAATAGAAGTGTGCAACACTTTCATGTTGTGATGCTTGAAACGAAAGTGTAAGTCATCGTCACTTTTCATTATGGAAATGGAGAATAGTTCGTCACAGAACCGACGTACTTGGCGTTAGATTACACAGATCAAATAACCTGACGTTTAAACAATTGCCAAACCAAATTGTTATTTCATTTTATGAATGCACATTGCATTCTGATCAATACTTAAAACGAAGAAAATTATGTTCGGTTCTAATAGACGGCTTTCTTAGACTTGAAGACATGTTCCGCACAGAGAAAAATTATTTTGTCATTTTAACATATACCAGAAACAAAAACGTTGAGATTATTCATATTATAGATGGCATGTTAATTGTTTTTTAAAAATACTTTAATGGCAAAAACAATGCATTGTACTGTTATTGATGTATAATGCATTGTTTTTTTGCTATGTAGTGTTTTTAGGAAACCATTAACATACCATCTATAATATTCATAATGTAATTGGTTTCCTTAAACAATTTCATAGCAGAAGCAATGCTTTATACAGCAGTAACAGTAAAGTTAGTCAAGCCAGTTATATACGTTAATTTAAATAATGCAATACTTGTTGGCATACCTTAAAATAATTTTGTGTGATTTGCATTCCCTAAATTAAGACAATTTGCCAAATTCAATCGGCGTTCAATGTAGCTGCTGTATATATTGTCGCAAGAGTTCATTTCAAACGTGAACAAAGACGGCTACACTTAAAATAAGACAAAATGCGTTTAACCTATATTTAGATGGTTTGCTATAAAGTAAGAATTAAATGACGAAGATGATCGGTTACGTTATTTCGCGGGGAGAATTATATTCAACCGTAATGAATCTAAGATTTCAGACACTAATACATAATTAAAAAGTTTCATGTCCGAAAATGTAGAGACCCTTTCAAATATACATATCGTATCGACGTTTGTACATCTGTATGTCGGCAATCGTCGCAGGCAAAGCGTGTGCTTGCTAGTAAATATTAAACCGTGACCTATTCAATACTTCAAGATATGTTTGCAATTAATTTGAAACCATTTCATAAGTGTGATGTTGTTTTACAGAAAGATTTAACTTTTACTACCAAGTACAAAGATAAGCATTTACTATTCTGCAGTTAGACCCTCCGACATCTATCAGTATTAACATACTTGGCAGTGGTTATCGATGTTATACAAAATGAAAGCTATGAATACATTAAGCACAACAGAATGGTAACATTAAGCTTGCGGGTGAACGAGTATCAACCGTACATGTGCGTGTTTCGAAGTTTATGAGTGCTTCCGCGCCTGAGGATGCATTAATTACCCATCGTATACCCGGTATACATGTAACCAAATAAAGCAAATGCAACGGCCAGGTTTTATGACGGTCATCCGGTTGTTAAAACACTTATGCAATGTGTCAACGGATCGAAGTGAATAGAAAGAGTTTTGACAAAAAATGCAACTGTCCAAAAACGCACTCAGAACGTAATGATCGACATGCGACCCTCTGTCAGCATCCACTGCGGTAACGGGGTATATAGGCAAAATACTATAGTTATTTAATAATTAACAATGTCATGGGCAGAAATATACGCCCTTCGTAAAAAGGAGAAGAAACGGCGAATGGCGTATTAAGGGGGTATACACAAGGGCAATTACCCTGAAATGCCTTACGCTGTCTGGTTGTTATCGAACTTAGCCTCCATTGTATATCAACAAACATTTGCAGAAAGTTTGGTGAAGATAAAAACTGTAGGCAAAAGATAGACGAACCGACGAATTTTGCATTTATTTTTCTATGATACGAACAATTTTGTAGCATTAATACTGCATATTTACAATTCCAGTCAGAAAACCAAAAGTATCTTAAGATAATAGAACATATATGGATAACAGAATTCATACATGTATCAATATTATTCGAACCAAGTAATGTTGCAAAAATATTGTTATGTTATTGTTGTTATTTTTGTACAAAGCATAAGTAGTGTTGCAAATGATTTACAAATGTACGGCTGCAACCTGTTAATAAAGAATATATGCGTTTTCCAAAAACTAGATGAGGGAGCTGTGTTAATTGACACAGAATCATTGACTCAAGTCATTTTACCACCAACCAAATCAAACGGTGGTAAACGCAAGCACACATTTACCAGTTCGAAGGAAAATACCATAAAAATGTCTACTTTTGACGGTTACTCTTCTCTGCTCTGTTCCACAATGGAAATGTCTTGAACAACATTCCGTCGTTTAATAAGTTTGATGGCGATGAAAGCGACAACGGACACTGTTGAAGCCACAAATACAGCCATAGACGACACGATTAGCGAACAAAACGTAACTGAAATATACAAACTACATGCAACTCAAGTTTATTACTTTCTATTTTAAATTTAATATAGCCTTCTTTGGTTTTTAAGCAATCTGCGAATGTATACAAACACAGTTTTTTTTATAACACTGAAAGTGTTGCTGTTGTTGCGGTTTTTGTTAAATATGTCCATTGCTAAATAAAATCTATATTAACAAATTATATTACCAATTAATTTAATAATTATAAATATCATTTCAAAATAATAAAAACATAAGAATCAAATAACAATATGTTTATGTCAATCTTCAACAAGACTTACATGAGCCATAAGGTCCCCTGCTCAGTGTTATTGATCCTATGCTACATGTATCACCATTTTCAGCTTCAGTTGACACAATTCTCGGGTTTACTTCGTTGTAAGTCAGCAGTTCTGATGTGACCGACAAAGTTGGTGCTGTATTTGAGGCGGATAAAAAATGTGTAACCAATACAGTTGCCGCAATAGTTGCATCAGTAGACATCACGGTATTTGTAGTTTTTAGTGTTGCTGACCCAGTTTTGATGGTAGATGACATTGTTGTTGTTGCTGATCCCGTTCGTGAAGCACTTATATGGGTTTGTTGAGATGTAACTATTGTTGAAATCATATCGTTTGTAGATTGCGTTTTAGAAACATTTTGGGTAGCAGACCACACGGTTGGCGTTACTGGCACACTTTGTAGGCCATTGTCGTTGTAGATTCCGTGGTGGTCGTTGTAGATTCCGTGGTGGTCGTTGTTAGTTCCGTGGCGGTCGTTGACGATTCCGTGCTTATCGTTGTAGATTCCGTGGTGGTCGTTGTTGATTCCGTGGCGGTCGTTGTAGATTCCGTGGCGGTCGTTGTAGATTCCGTGGCGGTCGTTGTAAATTCCGTGGTGGTCGTTGTTGATTCCGTGGCGGTCGTTGTAGATTCAGTGACGGTCGTTGTAGATTCCGTGGCGGTCGTACTTGATTCCGTGGCGGTCGTTGTAGATTCCGTGGTGGTCGTTGAGGCCGATACTGGGAACACATCGACACATTTCCTTCCTCTTGCTTTTCACCGATTGTCTTGTTACATTGTGCGAGGCATCAATCTATAGTATTTTGCTTCTTTGAGCAGCAAAAGCCGCGTTTACGAAACGTCGTCTCGTTGTTTCCTTCGTAATTGTCTCCACATTGGGCGGCATCCCATTTCAACAAGTTGCTATAATGACAGTATGGTAAGTTGTCTTGAAAGATATCCAAATTACAATCAGACATGCCCATTAATTCTGGCAGGACAAATGCTGTACTCCAAACCAGAAGAAAAACACTTGTTTGTCTACCCATCTTGAGTTTGATGTTTTGATATCTATTTCAACGAGACTTTAAGTGTATAATAAAACGACCTCTCACTAAAAAACCTTTTTTATTCAATAATAATATTAAAAACAATGGGTTGCTCCCATGAAATTGTTGCATGCGCTATCATGCTGAATGATTTCCTCATACGGTTGACGTGCCTGTATTCGTCCGTTAATCTTTTACTTATCTGTGTGGTCATATGCGTATATGAGGAAGGGATAAGTGAAGTTAATACCATTGTTAAAATATGTCACTGACTCAAATGATTGGGTAATGGTTTCATTTCGTACACATCTTACTGTCAAAACTGTTAAGTGGGTTTCAGGATGATGTATATAAATAAGTTTTAGCCCGTTGGCAGCATCTTTACCATTTATAATCAACGGTTTAGGATCTAATTTGACATATCTTTACGATTTTTTAAAACGTTACTTCACAATGATGAAAATGAAATCGCATTAACCAACAAAGATTTAAACAAACATTTTAGCTTGAAATAAAATAATATTGTTTTCTTACATAAAGTGAGTATGTTCCCTTGTTCGTAAAATAAATATAATTATTAAAATAATTTATAACTTGAAGAAAGATTGCGTTTCTTAAATGCAATACTCATTATCGCTCCTATCCCGGAGAATTATTACGAAATTCACGTTATTTACATCGTAGACTTCATTGTTGGTTTTGCTATCACACTATAACACCTATCAGTAAAGTATGCGATATCATTTCGTGATTCTTGTCTCTTCCATTTCAACCATATGAGGCCTTCATAGTAAGCACGTACATTTGATAAATTAAAACAAGAAAAGTATTTTCAAACATTTACATATTGATTTTAATGTGTTTAAATTAAACATGACATTTAATTAAATTGAAGAAATAAGTTTACCAGAAAGAACGGTCATCTCAACAACGAAAAGCTTGTAAATTTTCACATATAAGCACGTTTTGTTTACAGTTTCCTTATTAACTTAATGAATTTAATGTTCAATATACGTGCTAGAAATGCGAAAAACTCTTCGATTAGAATACAGATTAAGTTCCAACAAATTCAAAGAAAGTGAATGAAAATAACATCTATTGATGGGAATAATGTATTCAATCAAACGAGGATACATGTTATTATCCAATGTATTGGATGTAGCATACCATTGCACGTATTCTTAAATCCCCAGTTATTGAACAGATTAAATACGGTTTATCATAATGTGTTTCTAATAGCATAGGATAGTTATGTACACAGTCAAGCATCAAATTATTATCAAAATGACATTAACTTGATAATACAATGGCAATAAAATCGTATACAGTTTGCAATCACAATACGTTTTCCATCTTCATTATATTAATAAGATCTAGGTGCCACACCTTGCAATCATTTAAACTAATAGTAAAAAAAAAATCATTTATATTATTGTCATTAAAGCAACCGTACAATGTATACTACAAAAATAAAATGTGTTATCGAAGCAAAACTATCTTTTTATTAGACTATCGCAATTAGCTTTTATATTTCTACTAGTAGGGCCAATGCAGAAACTCTTGAAGACTATCCTATCATTAAGCGGAATTTCGGTAAAAAACAAGTTCATGCTTCACATAAAAAGACTAAGTTTTGGGTGCGTTGTAACATTTGTATAGTATTTATGCTAATACGCAGAAGTTCTCTCCAGATAAGTATAAAACAAAATAAACTCCCTTATCATTCATCAAAGCAAGTACAATTCCTTGATTGGTATGCATTTTTTACGATTAAAACATATTCCCTTATTTATTTTTATTTTATTTATTTTTTATTTAACGATTATCGATCATCGTTCTTATTGACATTTGAGATATTAAAAACTTATTAAAATGATAACATGTTTTAAATAGCATAGTCCAATCTATATACCCGACAGGCATAAAACTATTTCTAAAAAACATACAATAAAAAACAATTTGATATTGAATGCGTACATACAACGGTACAGTCAAATACAGATATTCAGCTTATTTTCTATTTATAATGCAGGACACAATAAACACAATATTATCAATTAGGTTGTTTGTAAGCAATGTCGTTTCAACAGTGAAAATAATAAATACTCAACTTATAAGAAAAGAAAAGACCACTTCCAAAGTTTAAAGCATTTGGCAAACAAATTAAAATGCCTGACAAAAAATAGCCATCTTTTCGACTTCATTACAGTTTCATAGTAAGCAAAGTGTTTTTTGAACACAGCAGATTTTTATTTCAGAAAAAATAATTTTTGTTCATCAAAATTACAATTGGAAAAGGTTAACAGTCTCTATTTCTACTAGAATCGCCAATTGGGAATACGTCTCAATCCATGTTTGCGTAACTTTGGTTTCGCAACGTTGTCCGACGTTTCGGTGCTGACCTTACCCTTCCCTCTTTTGATTTTAATCACTATGCCAACAATAGCCAACATCGATGCAACACCAATGGCCGTCGCTAAAGATGCGATTGTCAGTGTGCAGTATGTAACTGAAACAGAATAAAAAACTCATTACACGAGAATCATTGGAAACAACATCAAAGAGAATGTCATCAAAACGATATATGAATGGTTTAAATCACAATGAAATTGCAGTTGAAACATTTATTTATTTGTTAATTTTGTTCGAGAGTTTGGTACACATAAACACTACTGTACGAGCTAAGGTTTAATTTGTTTAAATACGCGGTTTGTTAAAGTAAAACAATATGAATCGGTTAACCACAACTATTCCGTCCCCCATAATACTTTATTAATGGAACAAAAGTACATGTATATAGATCAACATAATAATACACTTAAAACTACTAAACTTGTTTGTTTTTCAAGAATTACAATAACACCTGGTATTCAAAGGTATAATGTAATTATATCACACTTACATTTTGTATATGGTCCCCTTTTCATTGAAATTGATCCAAAAACACAGCTATCCTTATCTTCAGACTTGGATTCGATCGTCATTCGGGTTGAAGAATTGTTCGAGTCTGTTGAATTGTCCAAGCTTCTTGTCGCATAAAATCCAGACGGAGAATATATTGGTGGTGTGCTAGAAGTTTCAATCAATGTACTACCAGTGTTTATCGTTGCAACGGTCAGGCGATATGACAAACTATCGGTTTGAACTGCATTTGCGCTTGAAATTCGATCCGCGGCAGTTGTTGATATCATTCTGGAAGGTCCCGATGTCAAATCGATGGCAGAAAACATTGAGCTAAATTTTAAAGTACTGTGGACAGACTGTTGGTGCGGTAAGTGCGAGGCTGTAGATCGTGTCGTCGGGGTTGTTGTAGCTTTTGTGGGACAGACATCCGCGCAATTGCCGATCTCGTGATCCCCTCCATTATGTTGATGACATTCTGTGAGACACGAGGAAACCTTAGCCATGTTGACCGCTGAGCAGCATAAAGCTCTTTTGCGTACGGTGGTCTCATGGTTACCTTGGAGATTGTCATAGCAACGACCGCATTCCCATGGTAACCAGCTGCTGAACTGACAGAATGGAACATCTTCATTCAGAACAGCCACGTGACATGATGGTAGAGTACCAGTAACTGACAAGGACAATGCGATCATTGCCAAAACAGTCAGCTTAGCATTGATGATCATACTGATTGTTTTATTGCCTTGTTCTAAATGATTTATACAACGTTTCAGCTCAATTTATATGTCGTGTTGCTTTTAAATATAAACGTCTTTTTATATTAAAAATGTTTTCAACTAGTACAATAGCTTAAATCATAACGCTGAAAACGTGGTCAAAATATTTCAACAGGGAAGAGATTAGCAATTGGTTGATCAAATCACTCATAAGAAAGGGTCAGTGACGAAGAATCACGACCTGTACATAATGCATACTGAGTTGTTCGTGAAGTACATGCGTAGATATACATTTTCGGAATGTATATTGTGGGAATCGTATAAGTTAATTTAATAATCATAATATTAAAGTAACTTCAAAGGACAGGAACACTGGTTTACAAAACAGGTGTTTTCTTTAAAAGGTACGTGACAATGATAAGCGAATAAAACAATGCATATGACCAATTGAATTTGTTCTATCAAAGATTGGAGTGTATAATCCAATAATTCAACTTCAAATAAATAAATATAATAAACTGAATAGCGGACACCCATATTAACCCATCATTTAAATAATGTTTGCAGTAATACATTACAATTTGATTTTAAAAGACAAGGAAGTAAAACAACTGTGCATTAAATTGATTGGATGAATTATCAGTTAACTTATTGTGCATGGTTATCAATATGCAATATTTTTATTTTTATTTTTGTTGTAACACAATTTGGTCGTTTAAATAATTGATTTTTATATTTAATATGTTTGATACAATTTACTTTTTTCATAGCAAAAGGTGCAACAACTCTTAATTAACATATTAAAATTGCATAATTCTCACACAACATAGTGATTTTCAAACTTCAATGCTGTGAAAACTAGCGAAATCAGCTTCTATACGATGCTACAAAGAGTGGCTATAGTCATTGTTTAACGATGTTTCCTGGCCACAATCGGCTTCAGCATTCTATAAGCAAGTTTAATATACAATACTTATTTCATTCAAATATAAAACGAACACTTGTGATAGTACAGAAAGAACAATTTTCATAGCATTTGTATGTACGGTGAGAAGAAAAAAAATATGCACATGGCATGTACATGTTTACCGGGTTCGTGTATTGCAAAATGATTTCTGTCATGCTGTGGAAGCTTTACATTTTCTGTGAAGTTATATACAATTATAATGAAACGTTTGTTAGTTTAAGTAACAATTTATAATGAAAACATAAATTGTAATGTATTGTGTTTTATTTGCGAACAAAACGAATGTCAATTACCACATATATTCATTAAACAATGAAAAATGACAGCACATTATTGGTCCGTTCTGTAATAATCACCATTTTGACATGCTTTACAGACCGACACCTGAACAAAACAGACCCGAAGGATGGTTATACTGTTTAAAATATCGTCCGTAGAATTCAGCATCCCATACGACATTTCTCTTATACCATGAACATATGTACTTGCTTACTATATCCTCCTTTAACTTTGAAAGTAAACAATCGAAACATAAAGGTTGCATTAATAAACAACTGAATACAATTAACAACATAACAGTTAAATAAACAAGCCTCTATCCCACCTTGTTGAATAAACCTGTCGCGTGCTATTTTTTAGATCATTTGTGGGTTTTTTTTTCCAAAAAATGGAGAATCTGCGTTTGTCAACTGCGGAAGAACAACATCGTCTAAAAATGCGATATTTGAACATTATTTTGGAAAAATGGAAGAAATAATAGCATTAATAGAATAGTATGTGAGTATTGGATAAAGATAAAGTTTATCATGCTCGGCTCGAACCATGGTTTCGCGAGGCTTGGTTCTTAGCCTCGCATGATACACTTGATCTTTATCCAACACTCACATAATATTCTATATATTACATATTTTCGGATATTAAGACATTAACGTTATTTATAAGTTTTTGAATAAGAGCATTATAATTGCTCTTCACTTAACCACACATGATACTCTTTCAATCAAGTACGCAGTATATATCCGTCACTCATCATAATACTGTTCATTCGGACGTCGCGCCATGTGCAAACGTTTTTGCGAACGTTGTTGTTTTTTTAGTTTTTTTAATTGTCGTTTTGGTCCGTTGTACTATACTTGCTGATGCGCATAGTTCACGATTTGAACCGTGTATACATCATGGTATACATGTTTCCTACTGTAATACTGTTAACATTAAACCTTTTCTGGCTTATACATTTTAAGGTACCGGAAAGAAAGAAGCTTCGAATATGTTTTTCCGTCCTCGTTTTCACAAAACAAGACCTCAAACATTCAATTTGATTGGTAGTATATTCGGTAGTGTATGTCACGTGGTTATGCATACAGTTTATTTCATTATGTATTTCGCGAATTACGCTAAGGTAAATGGTTTCTATTATTGTTTGAACATAATAATATCCAACGACTGTTCATTCGATGTATTAGAGGTGTTTTCCGTTGTATGTGATGAGGCGAAAAGGGGTCAACTGGAATTAATGTGGTGTGAAACGATTGATACAGTTTATGGTGGTTCGCTGTTTGTTATGGTGATATTGGTTATTATCCCTTCCATTTTGAACACGAGCTTCTTGTTCGTATGCACATTGTATAGCTTGTGTCTGCTTTCTCGACATTTAGATGCTGCTTGCAGTCGTGAGCATGTATAATTGTTTCGGTCTCTTCTAAGCATTTCGAACAAAATTTATCTGATGTTATTTCCTGGAATAAACTGACATTTTATTTCTTAAAATGTAGCTTAAATATCACATTTTTTTTCTTTATAACGAAGTGTCATATGTTTGAAGTTATTTTTTATAATAAAGTCTATACTAAATAAACCTTGTCACAGTAGTGATATAGAATACCCCAGAAGACCACATGTCGTTACATTTAGAAAATTTAATTGTAACAATGTAAATGGTCAAAGTACGTGGTCAGATGCATTATAATGTGATGTTACAAACTAAACATCAACATTTTGAGACTTTTTTGTTTCAGAAGATTGTACAAATAATTTCTTTAAATAATTTCTATCTGACCCCAGGGAATGGCCATTTTTCCCAACAGGGTCATGATCTGAGTAAACTGGACATATCATATATGATGCTTCTCGGTCTTGCGGTTTCATAAGAAAAGTATGTTTTTTAACATATATTTTACATAAGATCGATTGGGCAGGTTAAGTTTTGAAAACAGGGGAATGATTAATTTGGAAAACTTAGTAGAGGACCACTACACAATGTCACATACCTAATATAACATCTCTGTTACTTGGCGGACAAGATTAAGTATATATTAATCATGTGACCTCGTGGTGCGCCCAGTTTTTAACCGAGGGGCAAAAATTTAGCGAACTTTTTAGAAAACCACAATATGGTGTTACATGCACAGTATTTACCCTCTGTGCCTTGCGATTTTAGGATTACAGAGAGAAAATGGTTCAAGATTTTCGATTTTTTACCCAAATAATTTTATCTGAAGTGACCTTCATTTACAGCAGACTAGAACAATCAATTTTAACGACTTTTAAAGAGAATTACCCAAGGATCATTATTGCTAGGTTGCGTAAAAATAGTGTAATAGGAGGCTATGTAGTTTGAAGAACATTGTATATGATCTATGGCACATGCCACGCGATGACAGATGCCATACAGCAACTCACCACAGTTGTTCCCCATTAACAATTAATGATTCATTAGCTAAATCCAATGCATGAGAACTTTTCAATATTATACGACGATTTGTGGATAATTCAAAGGGAGACTCCAACACGAATTTGTTTTCAAATATCCACTACAAAACGAAGAATAGCCAACTCAAACAACCCGTTTTGGACAAGTTTAAATATACTCTTATATGCAAATTGACAAAAACCATGACAACAGTATCAGAGTGAACACTCTAAATTAATTAAAATTCTACAATTAAACCATGCAACCATGTAAGTAAGAAGATATAAGGCATGTCTTGTTAAAATATGATGGTGCGCAATTTCACATGGTTGTTAATATATATTTGCAAAGTTTCGTCCCTATAGCACAAATACTTTTTGAATTACGTACGACAAAAAGGCGGGACGGGAGTAAGGACAATGAGGATATATATGCCTCCCATCGCTTCATTAAGCGCGGTCAGTGTATTATATGCTTACACTCATCCAAATATCATAACAATTTACAATATACAAGCAAAACATGTTATTCTTATTTTTTATTTTTTAAGTTTATGATTCCATTATTTATTTATTTTGCCACGTTTAGCGCATTAACATTTCTTCCGTTCAAGGGAGCCTATAAACAAGAGTGAAGGAATGTAGAGATGCAGTTAAAACGACAGCTTTGCGTAACATATGACGCATTTTCCAGGTCCGCCTCACAAACATTGGAAATGGCAGTCCATACTAATATTACATAATTACATATTTACACATATTATTGCGACGGAAAATAACTGAACATTCATATATGCATCAATCTCAATACACATGACCCAAACTCTGTAAATGACTCTCACACACAAACACACAGACGCAAAATCAGATGTACATCGCGAATGATCGCATATATGTGTTACAAACACTTCCCACCCATGATTTACGCAAATTCCGTTTTTTTTTTAAACACGAAAATGTCATCGCCAGGAATATCAATGATTTTTTTGGAGTAAATTTATTTTTTTCATAAAGTTTGTTCACAGCATGTTTGGCAGTATTGCAAGAAATACAGGAATCCCCTACCGGTTGTGTTCAAAACCTCAACAAATAAAAAATGATATTACTTTAATATTGCAAATAATCTGTAAACATTCCCGGTTAGAATGTCCATTTAGCAGAGCAATATTAGGTAAAGTGTTTTAACATTACCAGAAAATTGACCACTCGTGGAAAAGGGGATTGCATATAAGCGTCACACTGCTTTTCAATAATAAGAGGTCCTACATTCCATTTTTTTGTCGTAAAACTCTGATTATGTAAAAAAAACACAAGTTATTTATAGCCAAAAAGAGCGATACACGCGATACTCTGTCTCCTCCAGGAAGTCATGTTTGGAAAGTTATCTTAAAATTGCATGATGAATGACAAAGTTAGAGAACGAACAAGTTTTGTATAGCCAAAATTGACCTTTCACCTCTAAGTGTGAACTTGACCTCGGTGGTAGGGTGACAGGTTGAATACATCACCTCGTGGTAGTTATTAGAGGTAAGTTATATTTAAAAACATTATCAATGAAAACGCACATCAATCATATTACAGTCCGGGCAAGCTGTTAAATGACCCAATTTGGCCTTCGAATTATAAGCGTGACCACGACCTTTGAGTCAGGGAGACACATTTTAAAGGCGACATGTGTTATGATTAATTGCAATAAATAGGCTTTATATAATCGCCTTTTTCAAGGATAACATTTAGAAAATGAAAGAGTTAATCTCAAATAAATAATATAATATTTTAGAAGTCCTTATCAAAGCTGTTGTACATGTAGGACCGAAATGACGTCAGTATTAATGTCAACATCGATTTCTTTGGTTATTTGAATGTTTTCGCTGTTGTCAACCGTATTGTAGAGATAATACATCTATTATTTAAACTTCATATACTTTTCCTGGGTAAGCTGGTTTAAAGGGAATTGTTCATTGAATTCTGCATGTTTTGAAGTTTGTCAGTAAATGCTTTAAATTGATAAATGTTTACATCAGAACTAAAGAGCTCCAGTATAAAAACAAGAATACAATTAAGAAAGAAAACAAAACATAAAAAGTTTTATAATCGTTGGAGAGTTCTCACTTATTTAAGTCCCTAAAATCTTCTGAAACCATAAAGGAAATATTAAAGCAGACAAATCATGTTCACTTTACAAAGTTAAAATTCCTTGGCCAAGTGTTCAGCCTTTATTGTCTTCAGGAAGATTTAAGTGAGTAGTATTATATGGTTGGATCTAAAATAAGCTTAAATACAACCGCATCACAATGAAATAAAATACCAATAAACGTGTATACATTTAAATGCACACCAAAGCAACAGTATTTTAACTCTATGAAGAACGATGTAGCGAAACTTAGGTATCAATGCCATCTCGTTGTTAACTAAAAAGCTTTAGAAACATAGCATTATATTATTTTATAGTCGATGAATCGTAATATATTTTCAGGAAAAAAAAAGAAATCAGGATTGCAAAATGCCAATGCACACACCATAGTTGCGTATGTTTGCTATATGCTATGCAAATATATTCTCTTGTTATTGTTTTAAAGCAATACAATATATTAAAAGTCATTTTAATTCGATAAAAGTTATTTAACAAAATAACGAGATTCGTTTTCTATAAAGCATTTAATAAACATATATATGCAGACTTGATGACTTCCATGTTACATCTTTTGGAGAAAATTAATCCAGTCATTACATTATGACGTCGACTTATTTCGAACCTGTGTAAAACGACGTCAAAAGCTGAGTGTCATGATCAAACTTTAGTCAAATATTGTAATATGCTATGTAAATAGATTCTTTTCTTATTGTTTTAAAGCAGTACAATCTATTAACAGTCATTGTTAGATTTTACCACTGTAAAGTTCACACGTATGACTNATATATATAAATACCCAACCTCGAGACAAGTATTTTTGCCACCATCCCTTTACTAGGAGATGCCTATCATATAGTACTCCAAATAAATATTTCCGGATCTAAATTACAAAAAAATATTTATTCAATCGGTGGAGAGTTTTGACTAATTTAAGTACCTTAAATCTGCTGAAACCATATAGAAAATAGAAAGGCAGAGATTTTTTTTTTCACTCTACAATATACAAAAGTGAAGCACTCCAGTTGCTCCAGCATTCCTATTATACACACGTTCGTGGTCCTTTATTTATGGTAAGTGACCAATTGCCAAAACAGTACAGTACGGCACAATACGAAACAACATACACACATAGTTATTACAAGGTTACATTTCCTTTGCAAAGTTTTCAGACTGTATTGTCTTGAGCAAGATTTCAGTGACTAGCATGATATGGTTTGATCTAAAATTAGCTCAAAATTACCCTCATCACAATTAAATAAAATAAAATACCTATACAAGTGAACACATTTTAATGCACACCAGAGAAACATTATTTTAACGTTATGAAGAACGATGAAGCGAAACTAAAGTATAAATGTCATCTCGTCGTCGACTAAAAAGCTGTAGGAACAGTCAAACATTGTTATATTTTACCACTGTAAAGATCACACGTATTGCTAAATCATGATGGAACAAGGACAGTATATTTTCTTTGACGCATTCGATTTTTTTTTAATTCATTTATATGCACGTATACAACGATAGTATGGTCTTAAAACAATTCATGCACTTTACATGGACATTGTACTGTGTTGTAATTAAATATGATTGCTGAGCGTCAAATGTTTGGAATATATGAATGGTTATACGAGTAATTGAAGAATGAAAAAGTATACATTACGAAGCAAAGCGAATACAATAAGGACTGATTGTTTAAAAGATAATTATTTATTGCAAATGTTGCCACTTTTATTAAAACTTGCAAGTTTGGTTAATATAACGGCCAATTTCTTTTCCAATTTTAATTCTGCGTTTTAAATGGTGCGTGAAAACATACATTAGAAGGAAAAGCATGTTTCTCTTTAATGCAACAAATGAATGATTTAATTAATTAAATTATATTAATTATAAAATGTATTTCTTCTGGATTCGGTGTTTTTGTACTCCGACGCTTATGTTATACGTGGAAGATGTGCCTTTAAAAGAGTTGCTATTTAGAATATGTGCAAGCTGGTTCCAACGAGTTTGGACATATCTGCATTGCCAGAGTGAGTGTTCTGTAGACTCTACGAGTTCACAGCAGAAATCGCCATTGTTAGTATTGGATAATTTGCATGCGTATAGGTATTTGTTTGTCGCCATGATTCTACAAATGTATTTATGGTGTAAATTGTTATTTTATGTTATTGTTATTCTGTCATTGTTAGGGCAAAGTAAACAATTATTTCTAAGTACAATTAGTATTGCTGAATTTGTGTTACCATTTCATTTGCGCTTTAGTTGGTACGTGTGGCTTTGGAATTTTAAAGTTATATATGAATGTATTCGTTTTGTTTAAAGCTTTTACTTTTTTCAAGCAGTACACTTTGCGTTTTTCTATTACAGCATCAAAAAGGGTAATGTTAACTATATACATACCTACATGTACTATCCCTGAATACCCAACACTTGCAGGTGAGGGCTCTTTAACTTTACGCCCTGATTATAATGATGATAATAATTGATGTTTTCAATTTTTGAAAAGATCTAAAAAAAACATCAACAAAACAGGAGGTGAAAAACGTGACTATTAGAGTAGTTCAATATCCTGTGAAAGTTGGTACGGTATGTATGTTAATGTAATGTCATGATGAACAAGTTGCAAATACTTCAGAAAAACTGGAAATTCACTCTTACAGTGTTAAAATGTTAATAAAGCCCTGACAACCCTTAAAACCCTGAAAATATTTGTGGTATGGGAGGAAGTGACATAATCCTGAGGAAACCCCATCTGTGCAATATGGTGACCACAAACCAAATTCAAATGCACTGGGAGCCACTGATTGAACTTAGTCGCTGGGTAAAAGGTGTGTGTACCAAACATTCTGCCTGGAAAGGAAATGAATAATCATTTAAAATGAAATTTATACATTTCAAATGATAAAATTTTCCCTGATTTTTCTGCAGATGATCCCTATGGAAGACCTTCATCGTCGCTGTCAATAGGGACCATAACTCCCAGGGACCACCTTCCCCCGCAACACAGTGGTCATGACCTCCAAGGACTGGGCCATAGCAGGGACAACCATGAAACAAGGGCTGAAAATCGCTCCCCGCAAAATAAGCAACACTCATCGTTTAAACCCAGAAATTACAGCACCACTGATAACGTCACGGTTGAAACGCAGAGTCTCAGGATAATGGGTAAGGAAGGATATCACCCCGCTAACGAAAACTCGGACATTTATTCTGCTGGGGACACTCAATGAACTGGTTATTAAGTATCCGAACCTCTTACAAATAAAGGTTTGCCTCGAATGGACGTGCTATCGAATTTCCCTCAGCATTTATCGGATGAGATTTACAAGTCGAGCTTGGCTAACTATGAACGGAATATAAGTGGCGTTAGTTTAAGTGAAGGAAATGGACTGCATGATCATCTAGAATCTCATGCTAGCACACACGCCCTAATGGCAGAGCAAAATGTTAAACATTTATCTAGTTCGGCATTAAGGTCCCTAGATTTTCTTCACGAGATTCCCTCTGAACTCAGCGAGCATGAATCCAGAGTTTTTTAGCGATCAAATTGCATTATGGGAAAAGAGTTCAGATATTTTTCCGCCCGACCGAATCTCTCTTGGATGTGAACAGTGCGCTCGTTAAATGCGAGGATATAAATATGTTGTGTAATGCTTCCAGAATGATGTTTACCGACTTGAATGTTGCGATTGCGAACACTTGCATAAAGGAATGTACTGTTCTTTATCTGGAACAGAAATATAAATGACTTGTTTCAAAGGTATATGACCAAAAGGCCTCTACTTCTTAAATACTGTACCTTAAAAAATTAGAAGTTTTGAAAATGCTTGTTTTGCGACTTCTTACTAACTTCCTTTTGTGTTTTTCGGAAGGCAGGTATGCACTTTAACCTGTAAATTTTATAATAGGTTTATGTAGGTTAAGCTTTAGTGCTATTCATAAAATTAAATTTTGCCATAAATAAACTTAGAAGATGGTTTATGATATGGGTTTTTATCAAAGTAATTTAAGCTATTGTATCATGGATTGAAGACTTAGCTATTGTATCAGGGATTGAAGACTTAGCTATTGTATCAGGGATTAAAGGCTTAGCTATTGAATCGAGGATAGAAGACTGAGCTATTGTTTTGCAGATTGAAGACTTAATTATTGTATTAATTACTGAAGACTTGATTATTGAATCGGGGATAAAAGTCCAAAAGATAGTTACTTCTTGATAAATTTATAGTAGTGATGCTTTTGTAGTTTAATTTGTTTTCATCAATTTTGTATTTTGCATTGCATATGATTTACAAATATGTTTTGAAAGTGCTATTGTGAAGTTGATTGATTATTGTTATGTATAAATTTTTAAATTGGCATATTCACTTATTATGCTAGTTCTAAGCATTGATTAAAATATTTTCATTCTGTGTAACGAGGAATCTTTGACAAAACAGTTGTTTTAATTTGTGTTAATATATAGTGCTTTTATTTCCAAACAGTAAAAGATAATTTTGATGGCGTTTATAAAAAAAACGCTGGAGATATTCGTAGTATTGTGCTGTTCAAATTTATGAAGAGGTGTTTATGATTTAGCTAGGTGTTATTTTGCTGTTTCATTAGTTAATGATATTCTGTGATAGTTGTACAAGTATAGATCAGTTATTAAATCAGGGACTTTTATATGTGTGTAAATAATTCCCCTGTGCGACCATAACATTAGCTGACTGTGACTGTTATAAGTTAAATACTTGTTTTTTGTACACTTCAAGCAAAACAATCCTATAATCAAACCACGTATTGACACCACAGGAGAGAAGCCCATTTTTTATATATGCTATAATAGAGACTATTATAGCATATATAAAATAAATGTATGGGCTTCCCTCCTGTGATTACAAAATTAGAATGTTTAGTTCTTACAATTACATAATGTTTTTAGGTGAAAGTATGTTGAGGGTCTATGTTGAAATCCAGGCCAATATGCATCAAATCTTTCTAAGACTTACAAATAAAGACCTAGGCCTGTCTTCACAAAGTTTTTAAGTCTAAATTATAAATTCAGACTTATATTTCCCAAATTTAAAAATCAATTATCTAGAGATATCAAATCATGTTAAATTAATGAAAAGTGATCTTTGTGTAATTCTCTTTATATCAAAAATATGATTGTTGTATTATACGAATTATGGGTAAAACGATATTTCAAATTTTTGTTTAAGTCTGAGTCTATAATTTCGACTTAACACTTTTGTAAATTCGAGCCCTGGACCCTAGAAATATACTGTCGGTTCATAATTTTAACGGGCTACTTATGTTGAATATGTCCTTACTTAATTAGATGAATAATGAGGTAGTTAGCGTTGTTTAAAACGACATTTAAGACTGAATGTTAATATTAAAGTTATTATAATTACAAGAATGCTCTTTATTTTTAGATTAAGGTCTACGAATTAGTAGGTGAATAAATTTCTTGACAGTATGTCATATACAAAATAGCCACTTACCTGGAAAACAATGAATAATATAGGAGCTTTACCAATGTTTTTTTAATGAGAACATGACCTATGAGAACATGACCTTTTGCATGTAGGCAGTAAACAATAGAATACAATTGCTTTTGTTCAATAGCTGCTAAACTTTATTATTAAAAGGGGCATATTGACTGTATTTCCGATTAAATATAGATACATATTTAAACAATGCACATTCCCGCTTTTCACACATATGTTTATCTACAAGTAGAAATGTTATTGGAATCATTATAGAATCATTAAGAAAACAAAACATGCAATTCTAGAAAAAAAAAATGGTTAGACGTCACACAAAATTAACAAAAATTGCACACCTAAATAAGATTTGTAAATGCTATACAGTACTTGTATCAATATTATGCAACTTCATAACGGTTTTCATGTATATTTCATTCATAATGATTTGTCTTCTACTTCTAGTAACTGGGACATAAGTGTCTTAATTGTTTCAATCACTATAGCCTTTATGGATTCGTAACTGTACCGGGGTATGTCAAATATAAAAACAATTGAAAAATCACTTTCTAGTATTTTTTCTGTGAAAAAATAGGTAAAATAACTTTGATGTCAATGGTCACCTCAGACTTAAAACTGTCATGTCATGTTTTATTCAGAGTGCTGGCAACTTTTTGCTTGCAGATAATGTTATTTCATCATGCACATTTTTCCACTTCCACAGTCACTTCTCTTTCCATCATACAAAGGCATTGATTTTTTTGTACATTGAACTGCTTTTATTTTTCTTACATGCCTTTTAACTACTTACCAAAAGTTTAAAATTGGTAATTATGCATGCTTTTATTATGAACTTATTGATGATAATGTCTATTTGATTTTATTTCGATAATGTAATAAATAAAACATTAAATAATTGAAAAACATATTTTTGCAGAGTGAAAACTAGGTTGACATATTGAACAAGTCCTTCAGTTTATACTTATACTTCAATGATTGGTTAAATTGTAAATTGTATTTTGACGGGTAATAACTTGCCAGTACATAAGATAAGATGACTTAAATCATGGTTAACTATGAAGATAAGGAGGGTTAAAAGCTATTTTAAGAAGGTGAAATCGTTACCATTGTTGAAACCCACAGTACTAATTGTTTAACCACTGCATTATATTTGACGAGTGTGGGTTCCAATGATGGTAGTAAACTTTTGAGTGGGTGCAAGTTACTTGTGATGTTCCTTCATTTGTATTTTACACTTAACTATTGAAAGAACTAAAACTTAAGTAAAATATAAATTATTTAGTCATGTTTCATGTTGTGATATAGTAATTCCACGTGTTGATGATCTTAATTAACAGGAACAATTGACTTAAAAGTGAGTGGCTGTGGCAAAAATATACTGTTTAGTAAAATTTATGTAATTCTTTAATTGTATTCTTTTAAAGTTATTATTGAGATTGAGACTTGTTTGAAGATTATCATTTGTAGACTAGTCCTTAAATGGTGTGATATTCTTTTGCTGTATGTTTATATTAGGGCAATTTTATATTTTATTTTTGTCACCTTCCATGATACAGTGTCTTTATTTACAATATTCCACGATTGAAAATATTAAGAGGTAAAATAAACTGAAGATGTTAAATATATTTTTTATTTGCTTTATATTAATGACATATCTCATGTTCTAACAATAATATTTCTAGAATGGTCGTCTTTATATATAAGTTTTTGTTGTTGTTTTCTATGGGAATTTTATTGCAATCGATTACTTCTTACTCAATGATAATAATTCCTTTTACTTAATCAAGTGTTAAATATCCAGCTACAATAAACACCATGTTCGCACCTATGTTAAGACTCCTGTTAAATGGCTGTAAGCCTTGAGATATTAGTTGCCACTTTAAAAACAATTTCTGTTGTATCAAAATGAAGCTTAATTGAGTGTGAAATCGTCTTTATTGCTACATATATTCAGTAGCCTTTGTAAATGTTGCCATGCTTACCTAGTTGTTGTTCTCATAGCCTGTAGACCAAAGAGTTNTTGACAAGCCCCTGATGAAGACGAAAAGTCGAAAGCGCTAGGGCATATGCATAAAATATGTAATTAGCACTGTTTGAACAGCATATTTCTCCAATATATATATATAGAGATTGGAGAAATATGCTGTTCAAACAGTGCTATGGGCTTCCCTCCTGTAATTGCAACATCAGAATTTATAATGCTTACAATTACATTATGTTTTTAGTTGAAAGTATGTTGAGGGTCTATGTTGACATCCAGGTCAGTATTCATCAAATCTTTCTTAGACTTACAAATAAAGACCTAGGCCTGATTTCACAAGGTTTTTAAGTCTAAATTATAAATTCAGACTTATATTTCCCAAATTTAAAAATCAATTTTCTAGATAAATCAAATCAAGTAAAATGAAAGAAAAGTGATCTTTGTGTAGTTCTCTTCATATTGAATGTGATTGTTTAATTATACGAATTATGGATAAAACGATATTTCGATTCATTGTTTAAGTCTGAGTCTATAAGTTAGACTTGACACATTTGTAAATTCGAGCACCAATTCTAAGACTTAAGAATAAAAAATATTCTTAGACTCAATACAAATACCTCAGAGTTTCCATATATAAATGCTAAAAATGTTGCTTATATCATTAAAATATTGTTCTTAAGAAACAATTATACATTCAAACAGTGTTAGCAGTCGTGCTATACTTGTCTTTCAAGAAGTTAAAGTAAATTACAGTTTTAAGAATATTCTGTATTGTTAGACTTAAGTCTAAGAATTGGTTGGTGAAAACGAGCCCTGGACCCTAGAAATATTCTGTCGGTTCAGAATTTAAACGGGCTACTTATGTTGAATATGTCATTACTTAATTGTTCTAGATGAAAAATGAGGTTGTTAGCGTTGTTTAAAAAGACATTTAAGACTGAATGTTAATATTAAAATTATTATAATTACAATAATGCTCTTTATTTTTAGATTAAGGTCTACGAATTAGTTGGTGAATAAATTTCTTGACAGTATGTCATATACAAAAAGCCACTTACCTGGAAAACTAATGAATAATCTAGGAACTTGACCTTTTTTTTTAATGAGAACGTGACCTATGAGAACATGACCTTTTGCATGTAGGCAGTAAACAATGGAATACAATTGCTTTTGTTCAATAGCTGCTAAACTTTATTATTAAAAGGGGCATATTGACTGAATTTCCGATAAAATAAAGATACATATTTAAACAATGCACATTCCCGCTTTTCACACATATGTTTATCTTCTAGTAAAAATGTTACTGGAATCAGTATAGAATCATTAAGAAAAAAAAAACATGCAATTCTAGAAAATAATTTTTAATTAATGTTTAGACGTCACACAAAATTAACGGAAATTGCACACCTTAATAATATTTGTAAATGCTTTACAGTACTTTTATCAATATTATGCATCTGCATAACGGTTTTTCATGTATATTTCATTCATAATGATTTTTCTTCTACTTCTGGTAACTGGGACTTAAGTGTCTTAATTGTTTCAATCACTGTAGCCTTTATGGATTCGTAACTGTACCGGGTATGTCAAATATAAAAACAATTGAAAAATCACTTTCTAGTATTTTTTTCTGTGAAATATAGGTTAAATTACTTTGATGTCAATGGTCACCTCAGACTAAAAAATGTTATGTTTTATTCAGAGTGCTGGCAAAGTTTTGCTTGCAGATAATATTATTGCATTATGCACATTTTCCCACTTCCACAGTCACTTCTGTTTCCATCATACAAATGCATTGATTTTTTAAAAGAATGTTTTTTACATTGAAGTACTTTAATTTTTCTCACATGCCTTTTCATTACTTACCAAAAGTTTAAAATGTGTAGTTATGCATGCTTTTATTATGAACTTAGTGATGATAATATTTTTTTGATTTTATTTCGATAATGCAATAAATAAAACATTAATTAATTGAAAAGCATATTTTTTGCAGAGTGGAAACTAGGTTGACATATTAAACATGTCCTTCAGTTTATACTATAACTTCAATGAATGGTTAAATTGTAAATTGTATTTAGATGTTCTGGTTACGGGTAATAACTTGCCAGTGCATAATATAAGATGACTTAAATCATGGTTAACTATAAAGATAAGGAGGATTCAAAGCTATTTTAAGAAGGTGAAGTCGTAACCATTGTTGAAACCCACAGTACTTATTTTTTTAACCACTGCATTATATTTGACGAGTGTGGGTTCCAATGATGGTAGTAAACGTTTGAGTTGGTGCAAGTAACTTGTGATGTTCCTTCATTTGTATTTTACACTTAACTATTGAAAGAACTAAAACGTATAAATATAAATTATTAAGTCATGTTTCATGTTGTGATATAATAATTCCACGTGTTGATGATCTTAATTCACAGGAACAATTGACTTAAAAGTGAGTGGCTGTGGCAAAAATATACTGTTTAGTAAAATTTATGTAATTTTTAAATTGTATTCTTTTAAAGTTATTATTGAGATTGAGACTTGTTTGAAAATTATCATTTGTAGAATTTTCCTTAAATGTTGTGATATTCTTTTGCAGTATGTTTATATTCGGGCAATTTTATATTTTATTTTTGTCACCTTCCATGACACAGTGGTTTTATTTACAATAGTCCACGATTGAAAATATTAAGAGGTAAAATAAACTGAAGATTTTAAATACATTTTTTATTTGCTTTATAATAATTACATATCTCATGTTCTAACAATAATATTTCTAGAATGGTCGTCTTTATATATTAGTTTTTGTTGTTGTTTTTTTATGGGAATTTTATTGCAATCGATTACTTCTTACTCAATGATAATAAATCCTTTTACTAAATCAAGTGTTAAATTTCCAGCTACAATAAACACCATGTTAACACCTATGTTAATACTCCTGTTAAAAGGCTGTAAGCCTTGAGATATTAGTTGCCACTTTAAAAACAATTTCTGTTGTATCAAAATGAAGCTTAATTGAATGTGAAATCGTCTTTATTGCTACATGTTTTCAGTAGCCTTTGCAAATGTTGCCATGCTTACCTAGTTGTTGTTCTCATAGCCTGTAGACCAAAGAGTTATGAATCATTCTAAATTATGTGATATAGTTTTGCATTGTATTTATTTATGGTACATGTTAGTAGAAAATATTGAAATAAAAATTGAAGTAGCTATGAACCACCTTTGTTTCACTTATTCAATTGAGCCTTGTTCTGGGAACACTGGGCATGTGTGAAAACCCAGTTTAGGCAGAAAGTGTCGTCCCTGAAGCCTGTGCGCACTGTACAGGCTAATCTTGGACGACACTTTACGCATCTGCACAAAGACACGTTTTCCCATTACAAGGCTCAATGAAAGGTATAGTCAACTCCCAATTAATGCACTGAGCTCATGTGTCTCAAAAAGCTAGATAACTTAAAGTTTCTTTGAGGTACCAATATTTACCTGCTATTTTTTCAGAAAAAGACTAAACTATAAAGCCATATAAATGTATGTCTTTCTGGAGGGATTTCCCAAGAGTTGATGTTTCCATTAGTTTAAAGAGATTGCCATGGTTACAGTTATCAGTGGTTGAATTGTTAGAAAAAGACTACCTCCAAGTGTTAACTTAATGCATTAAAACTATACCAGTGTCTTAAATTGATTTCAAACTGTTCGTAGTTGTAAAGTCAGTCTCGAGGTTTGTTATGGGTTTGTTATTGAAAAGCGTGATGCTATCAAAAGGAACTGTAAACAATAACACTGGATGACAATCTCTGTACATTATGCGCTTCATTTATTCATCATTTAATAATTGTTATCAATAAAATACACAATCCAACCATTTTCGTTCAACAAAACAGCAACATTACATGTATATCAATCCAATAACATGGTATAATATATAACCAATACATCGTATACAATAAAGACATTGTATAAAATAAAGATCTTTTTAAATAATTTATTTGGGATTTTTCAAAGAAAATTATATTTCCTATTTGGGTCAATATCCACATAATTCAAACAGAAATAATGTAACACAAAATATTATAATAATAGAAAAATTAAATTATCTTTCAGTATATCATTCAAATACAAATGGTTTTGAAACAAAATACATCAATGGTTGAATGCGAAACAACTATCTGTTCCAGTTGAACATTTTCAAAACAAAAACAATAGTTAGACACTGAGGCTCAACATACAACAAAACAAATCATTCTATAAAATTATATTTCAGAAATAGGTCAATTAAAGTGAGAATAGAACACATAATAATTGCACCATAATATTGTGCACATTACAGTAAAAATTGAGAAAAGACCTGTGTATGTATGTTCATGCAATATATTGTGGGTAATTGATTAAGCTTACTTTCCCTAATTGAGCAGTTTGCTATTAAAGTGCAGTTTAATGAATGGGTCTATTTGGCCATTTGTTAAATGAGAAAGTAANCCGGAAGTAGCCGATTCAACCGGATGTCGTCAATGTGCAGGTCGCCTGAACTTACTGATTTATTCTGGTCTTTTTGGTGAATTCAGCACGGAAATGAAATAATAGTCACACTGTTGGGTAGACTAGCTTTCAATCTGCACTGAGGAGTCACAGAAAACTGCAGAAAACTGTAATCACATACACTATTTGTTGGCGCAGATATTACATAAATATCAAACATTGTTTCCACGGAATTGATTGCTATGATTTCCCTAACAGGTACCCATTGGACATACTATGATTGTTGTCAGACATAAACGAGAAATTTGCTTTTGCTACATGAATGGGTATCGTTTATTTTAGCCCTATACTACATACCTAAAATTATCAATTAAATGTTCACAGTGTAGACAAAGACTAAGTATACATTGTACTATAATACATTAAAATAATAAACAATAATTAATATGCCCAGTACAGCACGCACCTAGGCGATTGAATTTATAAGCTTTCGCTGCCGTCTTGATTCGAACTAGTACACCGTCTTGTATTATTGCATTGTATATACTACTGTACATGTATATGANTGATCAGCGATTTGAAGAACAACACTAATAAATATATATTTAACATATATTTGGTTGTTTACAGGGTTGTTTCTATAACCACCCTGGTGTTCACGTATTGGGTAATTGGTTGCACCCACCGCAAATGAATACTAAAAACCCATACGGTGACATGCTATTCAAATATCCACTTTTTATTGCATGTAAAAAAAAATAAAAAAAATACGAACATGCTTTGCCCCCTTGGGTGCTCAAGTACACATGATAGGTGTCAAAATCAATTTATCACCCTATGATTGTGTTATTCACAGTTTACTGTTATTTTTAAAACCTTAGTGTTAACAGCTGTTTATTAAAAGACAGAAAAACATATTATTCATACTAATACACACGTACACTGTCTTCATACTAAAGTATACACATTATTATCAAGCATAAGTAAGCAATTATTAAGTTCAATTTAAACATGCTTTCATGTGATAATCTTCAATCATTTTCAAAACTTTGAAACTGTGCCACAACGTTGCTATAAACAGCTTTATACAATGAGAATCTCATAAGTCATAACGCAATCTTAAACTTATCCCATCCATTCCTTTAGATTCAGCCACCTCCCATATTTTTAAAATTATTTTTATATTTCTGATAACACTTCAGCTATTTATCTTTATTCAGAAAAGTATATCACATAGACGTTGTTTTTTTCTGCAAAACATGCAAATTTTATATGATGTTTGTAAAAAATGATTCGTAAAAATTGATCTAAATGCTTCTTATTTTTAGAATATTAACTTTTAAACAGCATGTTAGTGTTTATAAGTCTATACGATGATACTTTTTTATTTTTTGAGCAGACTGTCCATGTTAATTTCAGACACAAAACTTAACGCACGTGCAGACTGCCCACGCTATAACAATCCCGGACGACACTTAACGCACATGAATTAAGCCCCATTTTCCCAAAAGGCGACACAAATTCAGAACTTGTACATCCAGAAGATCAAGCAAGCCTCCTCCGGTCTGTAGTTGGGCAGTGCCTGTCGTCTCTTCCAGTCCTTGTACCCGTCCCCACCACTGAGCACCATGATCGTTTTCGTGTCCGTCTTCCTAAGAGTGTCGATCTGAGAACCCTTAGGGAAACTAGTTCCGACATAGTTGTTCTGTTTCTTCTCTTGAGAAGAAAGATCGTCCGCAGCAGCTAGGGAGACACGTTTCTTTGGCTTTGTTGCACTTTTTTCCACTTTTTCTGCTTCTTGGCTCTTGCGCTTTGAAGCGTATCTAAATGATGTCATATCTGGTTTCCGAGCCCGAATCGGCGATATAGTAGTTGGCCGTATATTAAGGCTTTCTTCCGCTACATTCTCCGAAGAATCCATCTTAACACTGTCATACATAGTCTTTGGCCGCACCAATGTAGGATATAGTATTTCCACAGTTTTATCATTGGCGTCTCTATCGGTAAGATCAGCAAAAGACCGACTTCGAGCCAGAACTCTCTTTTCTAGCTCTAATTTTAAGTTCACTGTGGAACTCTCTTTGGGGCTGCCCCGTGCATCATTATTCATCCTGTCAGTAAGTTTAAAAACATCTTCATTAGCAATTTCTTCGTACAAATTTTCCCCATCGTCATCATCAGTCCTACTGATAGATCCAGACTTCCCATGATCCTTTGCTTTAGGAAGTTGAGCAATAACATCCTCTTGAAATTTGTATTTCAATAAAACTGACTCCGATCCTCTACGTATTGGCGTACCTGTAATCGGTTCATACGGGACGGGAATTAGGAACCGAATCGGGCCGGAGTGGCTGTGAAGCGCCACCTGGGGTCGCTCGTGAATTCTGGGAACGCCGTCGCGTTACCGTGGCAAACGATACGCAAGGATGATCCCAACATTCGTTCCGACCCACAGCACTCCAAGGCTTGCCATCATACATGTGATCTCATAGTCCTTACACTCAGTCTTTGTACCTGTGTACACTGGAAAACAAATATAAAACAAATTGAGGAAAATCAGAGGCTTATCACGGACAACGCTTTCCACCAAGACTAGATTTTCTTTAAGAAGACACTTCCATAAAAACAAAACATATTGTCCCTGATTTGCCCCTTTGGACTGCACAGGCTTTACTGGGACGACACTTTACGCACATGAATTAAGCCCCATTTTCCCAGAGTGCTGATCATTTTCTTCATTATAAACGTTAAATAAAAAAAGGAAAATCTCACCAGAAATGAAGTCATTGATGGCGGTGCATATATTCAACTCCGAGAGCAACTTGTGTGTCTCACAGTGGTACAGGGCCATGTTGGGGTAGCCTCTGAACGAGGTCCACACCCCCACCCCGGCCTTCACAAGGTGGTTGAAGTGTAGAGGGCCGCGGCTAGCGATCACCGACAGCTGATGGTTGATCTTGGCCTGTTCAGAACAAAGTACCATAGCAAGTTATTCAATTGGAAAACTGTACAATCTAATTTGGATTGCAATTAAATAATGCGCCACTTGTTCATGTTATAATCAAAACAATACGCTTTTATAAGTCTATATATGGTGTAATCATTAATTTGCTAATGGCAAGAAATTAAGGTATATCCAACAGAGAAAATTAAGCGATAACACTGGTTAAAATTTAATGGTAGGACATTATCGTATTGTTGTGCTGTTGTTGTTTTTTTAATGAGGATGTCTAAAAGAAATCTACATGGGAATTGTTGTTATCAAAGACTTACTATGACATTGTAATTATCAAAGACTTACTATTATATTGTAGTTATCAAAGACTATTTTGGACATTGTAGTTATCAAAGACTTTCATGGGCATTGTAGTTATCAAACATTTACATGGACATTGTAGTCATCAAAGACTTACCATGACATTGTAGTTATCAACGACTTACAAGGACATTGTAGTTATCAAAGACTTACAAGGGCGATATAGTTACCAAAGACTCACATGGACATTGTAGTTATCAAAGACTTACATGGACATTGTAGTTATCAAAGACTTACAAGGACATTTTAGTTATCAAAGACTTACAAGAACATTGAAATTATCAAAGANAGACTTACTATGACATTGTAATTATCAAAGACAAACTAGAACATTGTAGTTATCAAAGACTAATATGGACATTGTAGTTATCAAAGACTTACATGGGTATTGTAGTTATCAAACACGTACATGGACATTGTAGTCATCAAAGACTTACCATGACATTGTAGTTATCAACGACATACAAGGGAATTGTAGTTATCAAAGACTTACAAGGTCAATATAGTTACCAAAGACTTACATGGACATTGTAGTTATCAAAGACTTACATGGACATTGTAGTTATCAAGACTTACAAGGACATTGTAGTTATCAAAGACTTACAAGAACATTGAAATTATCAAAGACTTAGTAGGACATTGTAGTTATCAAATACTTATATGGACATTGTAGTCATCAAAGACTAACATGGACATTGTAGCTATCAAAGACTAACATGGACATCGTAGTCATCAAAGACTTACTAGGACATTGTACTTATCAAACTCTTACAAGGACATTGTAGTCATCAAAGACTAACGAGGACATTGTAATTATCAAAAACTTACAAAGACATTGCAGTAATCAAAGACTTACATGGACATTGAAGTTATCACAGACTAACAAGAACATAGTAGTTATCAAATACGTACAAGGCCATTGTAGTTATCAAAGACTTACTAGGACATTGTAGTCATCAAAGAATTACATGAACATTGTAGTTATCAAAGACTTAAGTGGACATTGTAGTTATCAAATGATTACAAGGATATTGTAGTTATAAAAAACTTCGATGGACATTGCAGTTATCAAAGTCATACAAAGACAATGTAGTTATCAATCAAAGACTTACATGGACATTGTAGTTATCAAAGTCATACAAGGACATTGTAGTTATCAAAGACTTACATGGACATTGTAGTTATCAAAGTCATACATGGACATTGTAGTTATCAAAGACTTACATGGACATTGTAGTTATCAAAGACTTACATGGACATTGCAGTTATCAAAAACTTACATGGACATTGTAGTCATCAATGACTAACATGGACCTTGTATTTATCAAAGAATTACATGGACATTGTAGTTATCAAAGACTTACAAGAACATCGTATTTATCAAAGACCTACAAGGACATTGTATTTATCAAAGTCATACATGGATATTGTAGTTATCAAAGACTTACATGGATATTGTAGTAATCAAAGACTTACTAGGACATTGTTATTACCAAAGACTTACTAGGACATTTAAGTTATCAAAGACTTACATGGACATTGTAGTTATCAAGCCTCACTAGGACATTGTGGTTATCAAAGACTTTCTAGGACAGACATGGTAGTTATCAAAGACTTACATGGACATTTTAGTCATCAAATACATATTAGGACATTGTAGTTAACAAAGATGTACATAAACATTGTAGTATCAAAGACATAAAAGGATATTATAGTTATCAAAGAGTTACATGTTCATTGTATTTATCAAATACTTATATGGACATTGTAGTTATCAAAGACCTACATGAGCATTGTAGTTATCAAAGACTTACATGGACATTGTAGTAGCAAAGACATAAAAGGATATTATAGTTATCAAAGACTTACATGAACATTGTATTTATCAAATACTTATATGGACATTGTAGTTATTAAAGACCTACATGGACATTGTAGTTATCAAACACTAAGATGGAAATTGTAGTCATCAAAAACTTACAAGGAAATTGTAGTAATCAAAGACTTACAAAGACATTTTAGTCATCAACGTCTTACATGGACATAGTAGTTATCAAAGACTTACAAGGGCATTGTAGTTACCAACGACTTACATGGACATTGTAGTTATCAAAGACTTACACGGAAATTGTAGTAATCAAAGACTTACAAAGACATTGTAGTCATCCACGTCTTACATGAACATAGTAGTTATCAAAGACTTACAAGGGCATTGTAGTTACCAAAGACTTACATGGACATTGTAGTTACCAAAGACTTACAAGGACATTGTAGTTACCAAAGACTTACATGGCGTTGTAGTTATCAAAGACTTACATGGACATTGTAGTTACCAAAGACTAACATGTACATTGTAGTTATCAAAGACTTACATGGACATTGTAGTTATCAAAGACTTACAAGGACATTGTAGTTACCAATGACTCACATGGACATTGTAGTTACCAAAAACTTACTAGGACATTGTAGTCATCAAAGACTTACTAGGGTATTGTTGTTATGAATGACTTACATGGACATTGTAGTTATCAAACACTTATATGGACATTGTAGTCATCAAAGTCATAAATTGACTTTCTTATAATCAAAGACTTACAAGGACATTGTAGTTATCAAAGACTTACATGGATATTGTAGTTATTAAATACTTACTAGGACATTGTAGTTATCAAAGACTTACTAGGACATTGAAGTTATATAAAAAACATACATGGACATTGTAGTTATCAAATACTTACATGGACATTGTATTTATTAAAGACTTACTAGAACATTGTAGTTATAAAAGTTATAAAATGTGACATTGTAGTTATCAAAGACTAACAAGGACATTGTAATTATCAAAAACTTACAAAGACATTGCAGTTATCAAAGACTTACAAGGACATTGTAGTTATCAAAGACTTACTAGGACATTGTAGTTATCAAAGATTTAAAATGACATTGTAGTCATCAAAGACTTACATGGACATTGTAATTATCAAAGACTTACATGAAAATTGTAGTTATCAAAGACTTACATGGACATGTTAGTTATCAAAGACTTACATGGACATCGTAGTTATCAAACACTTACATGGACATTGTAGTCATCAAAGACTTACTAGGAAATTTAAGTTATCAAAGACTTACAAGGACATTGCAGTCATCAAAGACTTACAAGGACATTGAAGTTATCAAAGACTTACAAGGACATTGTAGTCATCAAAGACTAACATGGAAATTGTAGTTATGAAAGACTTACAAGGGCATTGTATTTACCAAAGACTTACATGGACATTGTAGGTATCAAAGACTTACAAGGACATTGTAGTTATGAAAGACTTACATGTACATTGTAGTTATCAAAGACTTACAAGGGCATTGTAGTAAACAAAGATTCACAAGGACATTGTAGCTATCAAAGACTTACTAGGACAGTTTAGTTATTAAGACTTATATGAACATTGTAGTCATCAAATACTTACATGTATATTGTAGTTATCAAAGCCTTACATGCAAATTGTAGTTATCAAAGACTTACATGGACATTGTAGTTATCAAAGTCTTACTAGGACATTGTAATTATCAAAGACTTACTAGGATATTGTAGTTATCAATGACTTACATGGACATTGTAGTTATCAAAGAATTGCTAGTACATTGTAGTTATCAAAGACTTACCTGGACTTTGTAGATATCAAAGACTAACATTGACATTGTAGTTATCAAAGACTAACAATGATATTGTAGTTATCAAATACTTACATGGACGTTGTAGTTATCAAAGACTTACTAGGACATTGAAGTTATCAAAGACTTACTAGGACATTGTAGTTATCAACGAATTGCTAGTACATTGTAGTTATCAAAGACTTACTAGGACATTTTAGTTATCAAATACTTACTAGGACATTGTAGTTATCAAATACTTATATTGACATTGTAGTTATCAAAGACTTACATGGACATTTAAGTTATCAAAGACATACATTGCCATTGTAGTAATCAAAGACTTACAATGACATTGTAGTTATCAAAGACATACATCGACATTGTAGTTATCAAAGACATACATGGACATTGTAGTTATCAAAGACTTACAATGACATTGTAGTTATCAAAGACTTACATGGACATTGTAGTCATCAAAGACTTACAATGACATTGTAGTCATCAAGACTTAGTAGGTCATTGTAGTTATAATATACTAATTTTGTCATTGTAGTTATCAAAGACTTACAATGACATTGTAGTTATCAAATACTTACATGGGCAATGTAGTTATCAAAGACTTACAAATACAATGACCTATTAGTTATCAAAGCCTTACAGGACATCATAGTTATTAAAGACTTAAAAGGACAATGAACGTATTAAAGACTAACAAATACATNGTTATCAAGCCTCACTAGGACATTGTAGTTATCAAAGACTTACTAGGACATTGTAGTTATCAAAGACTTACATGGACATTTGAGTCATCAAATACATAAGAGGACATTGTAGTTATCAAAGATTTACATGAACATTGTAGTTATCAAAGATCTACATGGAAATTGTAGTTATCAAAGACTTTCATTGACATTGTTGTTATCAAAGACTGACTTGGACATTGCAGTTATCAAAGACTTACTAGGACATTGTAGTTATCAAACACCTACTAGGATATTGTAGTTATCATAGACTTACTAGGACATTGTAGTTATCAAAGACTTAGATGGACATTGTTGTCATCAAATACATAATAGGGCATTGTAGTTATCAAAGATTTACATGAACATTGTAGTTCTCAAAGACTTACAAGGACATTGTAGTTATCAAAGACTTACTAGGAAATTGTAGTTATCAAAGACATACATGGACATTGTAGTTATCAAAGACTTAGATGGACATTGTTGTTATCAAAGACTTTCTAGGACATTGTAGTTATCAAAGACTTACTAGGACATTGTAGTTATCAAAGACTTACTAGGACATTGTAGTCATCAAAGACTTACATGTACATTGTAGTTATCAAAGACTTTAGTGGACATTGTAGTTATCAAAGACTTACTAGGACATTGTAGTTATCAATGACTTACATGGACATTGTAGTTATCGAAGACTTACCTGGACATTGTAGATATCAAAGACTTACAAGGACATTGTAGTTATCAAAGACTAACAAGGATATTGTAGTTATCAAAGACTTACATGGACGTTGTAGTTATCAAAGACTTACTAGGACATTGTAGTTATCAAAGACTTACTAGGACATTGTAGTTATCAAAGAATTACTAGTACATTGTAGTTATCAAAGACTTACTAGGATATTTTATGTATCAAATACTTACTAGGACATTGTAGTTATCAAAGACTTACTAGGACATTGTAGTTATCAAAGACATACATGGACATTGTAGTTATCAAAGACTTACATGGACATTGTAGTCATCAAAGACTTACAATGACATTGTAGTCATCAAGACTTAGTAGGACATTGAAGTTATCAAAGACTTACAAGGAAATTGTATTTATCAAAGACTTACATGGACATTGTAGTTATCAAAGACTAACATAGACATTTTAGTTATCAAAGACTCACAAGGACATTGTAGTTATCAAAGACTTACATGGACATTGTAGTTATCAAAGACTTACATGGACATTGTAGTTATCAAATACTTACATGGACATTGTAGTTATAAAAGACTTACAAGGACATTGTAGTTATCAAAGACATACAAATACAATGACCTATTAGTTTTCAAAGAATTACAGGACATCATAGTTATTAAAGACTTTAAAAGGACAATGAACTTATTAAAGACTAACAAAGACATTCTACATGTAGTTATCAAAGGCTTACACCAACACTGTAGTTATCAAAGTCCATGGTGACAATTTTGTCTCCACATGCAGCCCACAGCTGTTTGTCTCCGACACAGATAATAGAGCTGACTGGGTCTATTCCCAACAGTTCTCGACTCGCCTCACTCCAAATACCATCTGTACAGAAAACAATTGAGCCTCACTGTAGAAAAACGGGGTTTTATGCATGTGCGTAAAGTTTCGTGCCAGAATAGCCTGTGCAGTCTGCACAGGCTTATCGCGGACGACACTTTCCGCCTACACGGGAAGGCTCAATCAATAAACACAGTGGCTTCCTAGTATTTTAACACATGCTATAACTTATTTTCTGTGTAATAATTACGGTAGGTTTATTCAGAACTAAGAACTTGTTATCAGTGTCCTCTATGATTGTATGGAGGTTTATTGGAATAATTTAATAGTAATGCTTCAATGCTTTGCACAAGAGGCGTGATGGAATGTATGAGGAAAACGTACATTTGTCACAAACATTACTAATACCACTCACTATTTTCTCATTCTGCTCAAAAGGCAAATATCTCATGAAAGTGGGGTTAAAAAGTGTCTTACACAACTACGCTTTAAGAAGACAACATATTTAAAGTTCCGATTTAAGCCCTTGAGAAAATTAATGTTGAAAAAAAGATTTCTTCACAAAATTATAAACTTGTATGACAACAAACCTACCGACCAATAAAAAAACAACCCCACTAACTCAAATATACCGCCTGAATTAGAAAATATAATGAAGGACGTATAAATGTGTTTACTATCTTTTCGTTCTGGGGTCATATAAACACAATGTTTATCAATAATCCACCCCATGAATTTCTTGTATAAAACACTTACCATCATCTCTTATGTACACGATCACTACACCACTCCTGTTACCGCAAAACACGTGGTCGTCAACGTACTTCATCGCTATGACGACGCAGTCCACGTCAAACACGTGCACAGGCTTGCGGTGCTGGTCAGACTCCTTCAGACTGAACACTAGGATTCTGATGGGAAAAGATAATTAAGCCTCACTTTGAGAAAACAGGGTTTAATGCGTGTGCGTAAAGTGTTGTCGCAGAGGAATAGCCTGTGCAGTCCAAACAGGTTAATCAGGGTCAACACTTTCCGCCTACACTGGATTTTCGCTAAGAAGAGAATTTCCTTTAACGTAAAATACTATAAAAGCTAAAAGTATACTCCTAGATTAGCCTGTGCAGACTGCAAAGGCTAAACTGGGATGATTTTTGACGCACATGCATTAAGCCTCATTTTCCCAGAGCTAAGATCATATTGAAGTTTTGCCAGTTCTGTACATTTGTACCAAAATAAAACAACATGATCATATGTATGAAGTAAAATACCTAAATCATCAAAGGGACCGCATGTTGTTAGATTGCCTATTAATACAAAATATCATAAATATATTTATGAACAAAACTTGGTCCCAATCAGCAAACAAGTTCTTTTAATGAGTTTTACAAAAGTATATGCATACCTCGGCGGGTTTAGCATGAAACTGTTGCCTCTGCCGAACATTTTCTTATACAATAGTAAAGCACTCAACACTCAATATATGAGCCTTTCTCTGGGAATATGGGGTTTGATGCATGTGGGTAAAGTGTTGTCCCAGATAAGCCTATGTAGTCGGCACAAGCTAATCAGGGACGATAATTTTCGCCTAAACTGTATTTTCGCTAAGAAGATAATTTCTTTAAACAAAAAATACCATAACAGCAGAAAGTGTCGTCCCTGATTAGCCTGTGCAGGCTTCACTGGCTTATCTGGGATGACACTTTACGCACATGCAATAAGACGGCTCATTTACTTACTTAAAGTCCTCAGTGCTGGTCCATACAGTGTCCTCAGAAAAGGCCGTGGGGTGGTCCTTAACTATCGAAACCTCAGGAACACATTCCGCTGTCACAACATCACACTTGGTGGCCTGACATAAATAAAATATAATAAAATATTAAATATTATAAAATTGTATCAGATTCTTGTCTCAGCCATACCGTTGCGATATATATTGATGGATTTTAAAATAACTTGATTCAAATGCAAACCATTTGAAGGCAATGTTTGGAGCGAAACAACCGTCTTCCTTCCTCAACAATAATTGTCACACTAAGAGGTCAGCAGCCGAATTTGTCAATAAAAAAAGTTTAAATACCAGCAAGAACTACGCTTTTTATCGTTGGATTTTATAATAACTTGGCATAAAGAGTACCATCATAAGGCAATGTTTCGCATGTTATACCCCTCGTTTCCTAACAAAAGTTTTATGTACACATGTCTTTATCACTGAGGCAAGATAATCACAGTTCAGGAAGCACTCCTCAATGATGCACCTTTCAAAATTGGTAAAGTAAAATCTTCTTTATGCCATCATGTTATTACTCCTACAAATTGTGAAAAATCATAAGAACAATATTTGTAGGTTTTGGCAGATGATCAATTTTCTTATTTTTAATATTGCGAAAATATTATTTTATCTGACCATGATCGAAATCAAAATCGATATTCTACAAAGACCAACAACTTTAAAATTATGGTATTTTTGCTTTCTGTGTAAAAAATGAAATGCAGGATTATCTTAAATGTATCTCTAACCTGAACACTGTTAGCATGGGTTAAAAATGTGTACATATTTCTCTATACATATTAATAGTTATATATAAAGATAATCTGTATGAATCCCTTACCTGCAATGACTCTATGAGTGCTTTCTTGGTGGTGTGAAGGGAGACAACTGAGACATTCCATTCCCTGAAATGACTCTATGTGTGCTGGCTTGGTGGTGTGAAGGGAGACAACTGGGACATTCCCTTACCTGAAATGACTCTATGAGTGCTGGCTTGGTGGTGTGAAGGGAGACAACTGGGACATTCCCTTCCCTTGAATGACTCTATGTGTGCTGGCTTGGTGGTGTGAATGGAGACAGCTGAGACCTTCCCTTACCTGAAATGACTCTATGAGTGCTGGCTTATGGTGTGGAGGGAGACAACTGGGACATTCCCTTACCTGAAATGACTCTATGAGTGCTGGCTTATGGTGTGAAGGGTGACAACTGGGACCTTCCCTTACCTTAAATGACTCTATGAGTGCTGGCTTGGTGTTGTGAAGGGAGACAACTAGGACATTCCCTTACCTGAAATGACTTTATGAGTGCAGGCTTATGGTGTGAAGGGAGAGAGCTGGGACCTTTCCTTACATGAAATGACTCTATAAGTGCTGGCATGGTAGTGTGAAGGGAGACAACTGGGACATTCCCTTACCTGAAATGACTCTATGAGTGCTGGCTTGGTGGTGTGAAGGGAGACATCTGATGCATTCCCTTACCAGAAATGAGTCTATGAGTGCTGGCTTGGTGGTGCGAATGGAGACAATTGAGACCTTCCCTTACCTGAAATGACTCTATGAGTGCTGGCTTGGTGGTGTGAATGGTGACAACTGGGGCATTCCCTTACCTGAAATGACTCTATGAGTGCTGGCTTGGTGGTGTAAAGGGTGACAACTGGGACGTGTTCATACCTGAGATGACTCTATGAGTGCTGGCTTATGGTGTGAAGGGAGACAACAGAGACATTCCCTTACCTGAAATGTGTCTATGAGTGCTGGCTTGGTGGTGTGAAGGGAGACAACTGAGACATTCCCTTACCTGAAATGACTCTATGAGTGCTGGCTTGGTGGTGTGAAGGGAGACAACTGAGACATTCCCTTACCTGAAATGACTCTATGAGTGCTGGCTTGGTGGTGTGAAGGGAGACAACTGGGACATTCCCTTACCTGAAATGACTCTATGAGTGCTGGCTTGGTGGTGTGAAGGGAGACAACTGGGACATTCCCTTACCTGAAATGACTCTATGAGTGCTGGCTTGGTGGTGTGAAGGGAGACAACTGGGACATTCCCTTACCTGAAATGACTCTATGAGTGCTGGCTTGGTGGTGTGAAGGGAGACAACTGGGACATTCCCTTACCTGAAATGACTCTATGAGTGCTGGCTTATGGTGTGAAGGGAGACAACTGGGACATTCCCTTACCTGAAATGACTCTATGAGTGCTGGCTTATGGTGTGGAGGGAGACAACTGGGACATTCCCTTACCTGAAATGACTCTATGAGTGCTGGCTTATGGTGTGAAGGGTGACAACTGGGACCTTCCCTTACCTTAAATGACTCTATGAGTGCTGGCTTGGTGTTGTGAAGGGAGACAACTAGGACATTCCCTTACCTGAAATGACTTTATGAGTGCAGGCTTATGGTGTGAAGGGAGAGAGCTGGGACCTTTCCTTACATGAAATGACTCTATAAGTGCTGGCATGGTAGTGTGAAGGGAGACAACTGGGACATTCCCTTACCTGAAATGACTCTATGAGTGCTGGCTTGGTGGTGTGAAGGGAGACATCTGATGCATTCCCTTACCAGAAATGAGTCTATGAGTGCTGGCTTGGTGGTGCGAATGGAGACAATTGAGACCTTCCCTTACCTGAAATGACTCTATGAGTGCTGGCTTGGTGGTGTGAATGGTGACAACTGGGGCATTCCCTTACCTGAAATGACTCTATGAGTGCTGGCTTGGTGGTGTAAAGGGTGACAACTGGGACGTGTTCATACCTGAGATGACTCTATGAGTGCTGGCTTATGGTGTGAAGGGAGACAACAGAGACATTCCCTTACCTGAAATGTGTCTATGAGTGCTGGCTTGGTGGTGTGAAGGGAGACAACTGAGACATTCCCTTACCTGAAATGACTCTATGAGTGCTGGCTTGGTGGTGTGCAGGGAGACAACTGGAACATTCCCAACCTGAGATGACTCTATGAGTGCTGGCTTATGGTGTGTAGGGAGACAACTGGGACATTAACTTCCCTGGAATGACTCTATGAGTGCTGGCTTGGTGGTGTGTAGGGAGACAACTGAGACATTACCATACCTGAAATGACTCTATGAGTGCTGGCTTGGTGGTGTGAAGGGAGACAACTTGGACAATCCCTTACATGAAATTACTCTATGAGTGCTGGCTTGGTGGTGTGAAGGGAGACAACTGGGACCTTTCCTGACCTGAAATAATTATGAGTGCTGGCTTGTTGATGTGAAGGGTGACAACTGAGACCTTCCCTTACCTGAAATGACTCAATGAGTGCTTGCTTATGGTGTGAAGGGAGACAACTGGGACATTCCCTTACCTGAAATGACTATGAGTGCTGGCTTGGTAGTGTGAAGGGAGAAAACTGAGACCTTCCCTTACCTGAAATGACTCTATGAGTGCTGGCTTGGTGGTGTGAAGGGAGACAACTGAGACCTGACCCTGGTCTTGAGATGAGGACCACAACCAGAGATGTTCCACTGAGCCGTCCTTCTGTGTGGGAAAGTACACACGCACTCCACACTTGATCTGGAATAGATAGGATATTTGTTTAGCTTCAAACAGCAACATACTTCTTGGGAAGAACTCCCGCACTCCACACTTGATCTAGAATAGATTAGATGATTTGTAAAGTACTATACAGAGAATTCATTCTGTGTGAAAAAGTTCCCTGGCAGCCCACACTTGACATTTGAGGGTTGTCGCAAAAGTTTGTGGACTGTCCAAACTTGATCTACGAGGTTTGTTGTAAAAGTTTGTGGACTGTACACACTTGATCTACGAGGGTTGTTGCACAGGTTTATGGACTGTCCACACTTAATCTATGAAGGTTGTTGCAAACGTTTATGGACTGTACACACTTGATCTACCAGGGTTTTCACAAACGTTTGTGGACTCGAAAACTTAATAATTTTCACCTGTCAACATCAATTCTTTGTTTCCTATCGTCACCTGTCAATGTTAATTCTTCAATTAAAGCCAATGAACAATCCCGTAAACTGTCCTCTACTTTGTTGCAGGTGGTAAAAATACAGACACAATGTTGTTCCATACATTGATTGCTAAAACTTACGTCAAAAGTACAGGTGAAAAGTAAAAGTTTTAGTACTATTGTTTGACCTAGAATAATTGTTCTGCTTGAATAAAGTACATCCCTACTTACCTTGGTAAAAGTTTGCTGAATGTCCATCGTCATGTGTTTGATGAGCAATGCTGGCTGGCTGGATATGGATCTCTTCCTGTCCTTACGGTACCAGCTTGGAATGTTCACAATTTCTAAAATGGGGACAGAAAGTGTGAACATTGTTGGGGATATTCACAATGTTTCAAATGGAGACAAAAAGTGTAACTTTTCTCTTGAAATTCATAATGTAAGACAAAACAGACAGAACATGTCAACATTATTAGGAATGTTCATAGTATCTTAAATATAGACTAAAAGTTTAAATATAACTAAGAGCTGTATGAAAGCATAACATAAATTAAAACGAACAATAAAAACGCAATGAAATGAAAATATATAAGATATTTTACAACATTTTCAGAGGATGTAACATTGATAACACTATCCTTTGCGAAATAACTATATTTAACCTTAAACTATCAACAAATACACACATTTAACAAATTTGCAAATATCATTTGTCCTGAGGCAAACAATACATTCATTATGACCAAGAGTTTTGTATTTATGTTATAGTTCAGACCTTCTTAAAGTACATAATAATATGTGAACTATAAATACCTAGGGCATGCTTTGCCATCAGGAAGTCTATACACCATTCCTGCTTCAATGCAGCATTGGCAGCCGTGAAAACGTACTTTTTCTTCCTGTAAGATATTTAACAACATTGCAAAGAACATTCATTTGCTGTAATTATTGACCTACAGTAATAATTCTAAATCAACATTTTAGAACATGTTTGTTTCATACATATTACACTTATTACAATATTTGTTCAATTTTGAAACCATGGTTACCTTCGTATGTCCATGATGATGATGATGGCACTGGACATCTGCAGCTGGTAGTCCTTGTCCTGGATCTGGTTCTGTAGGCCGGCCAGCACCTTGGTGATCTGGTCCTCTGAGAAACCCTTCATAAACATTATAAATACAAATATATTAAAAGTTCAAATGCTTCTAAAATAAGCATGTTTTTGAACATTAACATGTTCATCTGGTCCTCGGAGAAACCCTGCATCAGTGTTTGAATTTAGCCTCATTCTGGGTTTCACTAAATCAGATGCTGTTGAAATTAGCAAAACAATGTATTATGGTAGCCATTGCCAGGCCGATCAGCACCTTGTTAATATGGTCCTCAGCGAAACCCTGCAGAAGAAATGATAAACATGGTCACTACCAATGTTTAAATTTAGCCTCGTTGTGGAAAGATTGGGCTTAATGCATGTGCGCAAATTATCGGTCCGTCTGCCCAGGCTAATCAAGGACAACACTTTCCGCCTTCACTGGATTTGTGTTTCAAAGAAACGTCTTTTAAACGAAAAATTATAGAAAAGCATGTGCGAACTTTACGCTTATGTATCAAGTCCAATTTTTCCAGAACACAGCTCATTAATGTGAGGTACCAAGTCTCTGACACAGTCTAAGTTCCTTCATTCACTGTACCTCGTATTGCATGCACAGGGTCGTCGCTAGCTGGTATATCTTGGCAAGTACAGTGAGGTCATGCATCATGTCCGTCAGTCGCTCGGCAACGCTGTACGGGTTTTCATCAATCCCATCTGTTAGTGAAAAGTAACAAAGACAACATTTAAAGAACTGTTTCACAGGTTTTAGTGTTAACAAATCTTTTAAATTACATTACTTTTTAAATAGCTTGTTTTATTTGAACTGAATTACATATTTGTATAACGTCTTATGCATTCTTTATTATGCTAGCATTGTGTTAATCATTTTATGGATGTTATCATTTTTTTGCCAAATTACTTAATTTTATATTCAATAACTTCTTTTTCTGTTCTATGATACTTTTGTGTTCATATGTCCAAGCTTTGGGGATTAAATTGCTAAATCAATTATAAAAAAAAAATCAGACAAAATTAGTTCTCTTTTAGCAAATATATACTTGCTTGGTAGACATATCAAAGTAGAATNTCTATGAAGGTTGTTGCAAACGTTTATGGACTGTACACACTTAATCTACCAGGGATTTCACAAACATTTGTGGACTCGAAAACTTAATATTTTTTACCTGTCAACATCAATTCTTTGTTTCCTATCGTCACCTGTCAATGTTAATGCTTCAATCCCGTAAACCGTCCTCTACTTTGTTGCTGGTGGTATAAATATCGACACAATGTTGTTCCATACATTNAATAATTTTCACCTGTCAACATCAATTCTTTGTTTCCTATCGTCACCTGTCAATGTTAATTCTTCAATTAAAGCCAATGAACAATCCCGTAAACTGTCCTCTACTTTGTTGCAGGTGGTAAAAATACAGACACAATGTTGTTCCATACATTGATTGCTAAAACTTACGTCAAAAGTACAGGTGAAAAGTAAAAGTTTTAGTACTATTGTTTGACCTAGAATAATTGTTCTGCTTGAATAAAGTACATCCCTACTTACCTTGGTAAAAGTTTGCTGAATGTCCATCGTCATGTGTTTGATGAGCAATGCTGGCTGGCTGGATATGGATCTCTTCCTGTCCTTACGGTACCAGCTTGGAATGTTCACAATTTCTAAAATGGGGACAGAAAGTGTGAACATTGTTGGGGATATTCACAATGTTTCAAATGGAGACAAAAAGTGTAACTTTTCTCTTGAAATTCATAATGTAAGACAAAACAGACAGAACATGTCAACATTATTAGGAATGTTCATAGTATCTTAAATATAGACTAAAAGTTTAAATATAACTAAGAGCTGTATGAAAGCATAACATAAACTAAAACGAACAATAAAAACGCAATGAAATGAAAATATATAAGATATTTTACAACATTTTCAGAGGATGTAACATTGATAACACTATCCTTTGCGAAATAACTATATTTAACCTTAAACTATCAACAAATACACACATTTAACAAATTTGCAAATATCATTTGTCCTGAGGCAAACAATACATTCATTATGACCAAGAGTTTTGTATTTATGTTATAGTTCAGACCTTCTTAAAGTACATAATAATATGTGAACTATAAATACCTAGGGCATGCTTTGCCATCAGGAAGTCTATACACCATTCCTGCTTCAATGCAGCATTGGCAGCCGTGAAAACGTACTTTTTCTTCCTGTAAGATATTTAACAACATTGCAAAGAACATTCATTTGCTGTAATTATTGACCTACAGTAATAATTCTAAATCAACATTTTAGAACATGTTTGTTTCATACATATTACACTTATTACAATATTTGTTCAATTTTGAAACCATGGTTACCTTCGTATGTCCATGATGATGATGATGGCACTGGACATCTGCAGCTGGTAGTCCTTGTCCTGGATCTGGTTCTGTAGGCCGGCCAGCACCTTGGTGATCTGGTCCTCTGAGAAACCCTTCATAAACATTATAAATACAAATATATTAAAAGTTCAAATGCTTCTAAAATAAGCATGTTTTTGAACATTAACATGTTCATCTGGTCCTCGGAGAAACCCTGCATCAGTGTTTGAATTTAGCCTCATTCTGGGTTTCACTAAATCAGATGCTGTTGAAATTAGCAAAACAATGTATTATGGTAGCCATTGCCAGGCCGATCAGCACCTTGTTAATATGGTCCTCAGCGAAACCCTGCAGAAGAAATGATAAACATGGTCACTACCAATGTTTAAATTTAGCCTCGTTGTGGAAAGATTGGGCTTAATGCATGTGCGCAAATTATCGGTCCGTCTGCCCAGGCTAATCAAGGACAACACTTTCCGCCTTCACTGGATTTGTGTTTCAAAGAAACGTCTTTTAAACGAAAAATTATAGAAAAGCATGTGCGAACTTTACGCTTATGTATCAAGTCCAATTTTTCCAGAACACAGCTCATTAATGTGAGGTACCAAGTCTCTGACACAGTCTAAGTTCCTTCATTCACTGTACCTCGTATTGCATGCACAGGGTCGTCGCTAGCTGGTATATCTTGGCAAGTACAGTGAGGTCATGCATCATGTCCGTCAGTCGCTCGGCAACGCTGTACGGGTTTTCATCAATCCCATCTGTTAGTGAAAAGTAACAAAGACAACATTTAAAGAACTGTTTCACAGGTTTTAGTGTTAACAAATCTTTTAAATTACATTACTTTTTAAATAGCTTGTTTTATTTGAACTGAATTACATATTTGTATAACGTCTTATGCATTCTTTATTATGCTAGCATTGTGTTAATCATTTTATGGATGTTATCATTTTTTTGCCAAATTACTTAATTTTATATTCAATAACTTCTTTTTCTGTTCTATGATACTTTTGTGTTCATATGTCCAAGCTTTGGGGATTAAATTGCTAAATCAATTATAAAAAAAAAATCAGACAAAATTAGTTCTCTTTTAGCAAATATATACTTGCTTGGTAGACATATCAAAGTAGAATTTAACACAAAATGATACAATTTATATAACAGTAGGTATTGTTTGCGATTAAAAATAATAACAAACACAAATATTTAAGTAGATATTACATATACGATATTTTGGTAGAAATTTATATTTTTTAAACTCAATTTTTGAGAGAAAACAGTCCAGACACATGCAACCCTAGAAATTGTCCTCTTAATTTCAACATTAAGAGGTCAACTATTCTTTTGTATGAACATTGTTACTTAGTTTGTCAGTAACAATGAACATTTATTACAAAACGGCAAACATTCCCTAAAGATTTATACTGAAACAACTTGTCAAATAGAGCATTAGATGGATAAAAGGACAGATAAAAAGACGGACAATGAAAACCATAAGATAGCATCCATCTGACAAATGAAAAGATGCACAAACCTTTGACCTCAACCAGCCTGTATTACATACATTTCAGAAGTTAATTCAGCCGGTAGTACATTTCAGAAGTAGCTTTTGGGTCAGTATTCATAATCTGTACTAAGGCTTATAAAAGGTAAATCTTAAGAAAAGTTGTACTAATAGCTCAGCAGATTAAGTCATTATATCAAGAAATCTTTCAGTTTGTGATACAAGCACCAAATTTGGCACATATACTTTTCAGTAACTATAGATTTGATAAAACACGTTAGCCAATAAAAAAAAACTCCAAATGGCGTCCGTTTTCAAGATGGCCGCCATCAGGATTAAAAATGCAAAGAAAAATGAAACAAAGTCCCTGAAAGGTTTTACTGCTGTGAATATTACTTGATTTTGATTACGTACCCAACAATTTGACTAGTTTGAATTTAAATTCAGACATTGTTTAAGTTTAATATAGTACACAAATCCAACATGGCGTCCAAAATGGCCGCCAAGATGGCCGCCAAAACCTATTTATGATCATTACTATGTAACTATCCACTCCAATTTGATGAATTTGGTGTCTATACCCAGGTTTCAGGGGGTAAAGAACACATTTATATCATCAGACAAAGTGTAAGTTAATAATGTCACACAAAAATCCAACATGGCGTCCAAAATGGCCGCCAAGATGGCCGCCAAAACATATTAATGATCATAACTATGTTACTAACCACTCAAATTTGACGATTTTGGTGTCTATACATAGGTTTCAGGGCGCAACGAACACATAAAGATCATCAGACTTTGTTTTAGTTTATTATATTACACAAAAATCCAACACAGCGTCCAAAATGGCCGCCAAGATGGCCACCAAAACATATTTATGATCATAAAATATAACTATGTAACTATCCACTCAAATTTGATGAATTTGGTGTATATACACAGGTTCAAAGAGCAAACACCACATTAATATCACATTTATATCATCAGACAAAATGCAAGCTTATTATATTACACAGAAATCCAACACGGCGTCCAAAATGGCCATCAACACAATACGAAGGACCACAAGTCCATAACTTGTTACTCAAACGTTATGGTTGTTATGTTAAATGCCATAGTTTAGAAAACAAGACACTTTAATCGAATTGAGGTCATAACTTAGGAGTTGAATAATCATAAAATCCATATTACGACATTTGGAAGAGAGAATGAACCAGCACATGACTTCTTGATAGGATCAGGATTTACTTACTTCTGTAGACTTCATCTTTTACCGTTGCTGAAAATCATTGAAGATTAATTACAGCCTGAATAAGCACGAGTCCTTTCAAAAGGTTAATAGTATATACTTTGCGTTCCTTTGACTATTTATTTTCATAAAAGCGGAAGTAGATGGTCTTATTGTCCCTTTCGGAGTAATGCAGGATCAAGATGAGCAAAGCTGTATCCTCGCCCACCAAAGTTGTGGTGCTACGACGGGATCGTTATACTGTTGCTTTAACAATTTGAACGTCTGCATCCCCTTAAGGCATAACAACATAGCATCCCATTTTAGTCAGAGTTGTGCTGATCAGAGCAATCATGCCGGCCTTGTTTCTGTCACGAGACAAAAAGTCTTCCTTTTTTTACACGAGCATTCTGTTTTTTTGCTGGAACTCACAATAAGACTCACGTTTCCGGTGCGTTTTGTCTTTGTTATAATCACCGTCTTCGTAGCCATCGAACTCCACTGTCGCTTGTCCGTAGTTCCTTTCTCTAAATCTACATAATACTCGGCTATTGCATTATATGAGTCGCCCTTCCCCATGGTTAACGATGCAGCAAAGTGCCACCATCATGCATCTGTTTCATGAATATAGTTCATCACAGCCTTACATGATGTGTCTACGGCATGCTCTCAAATAGCCGGAGCGATCTGAGGCTTATCTGCTGTACAAAGTATGTTTTTGGCTTCAAAGAAGGCAGCAGGATGGGAACTAAGTTCATAAGACAATACGACTGCAAGGGAAGGATCTCCAGATTTTGACACCACCAGAAAACGCTGGAACAGAAGAGCATGATCAAAAGCACAGTCAGAAGCGATCTTAACAGCCAAGCTATTCAAAAGAGATTTGGCTCTGTATTTTCTCGTGAATTTATAAGCAAAGACCGACTTTCCTATTATATCTCTTATGATCGTTTTCCCAACCGCCTCAATTGCATCAACATTCACATCTGGCCCAGCCACTATCCCATTGACCTTGTTTCTCAGAGTAGGGTCAGCTGTGTATGGTGTGTATAGGCAAGAATTTGACTGACAACAGCCAAGGGAACTGGCTTAGCTGATGCAAGAAACGCGTCAGTCTCTNGCCCCCCCCCCCGCAAGTTCATACGTTTATGAAACATCCCAAATTCTGAACAACATTTTCAACTACTTTGTGGCGCATCAATGATGATTTCGGCAGCCTTCCAATACAAGGGTTGGTCAAACGTTACAATGGTGTGAAGGTTGTGGCAAGGTTGCAAACTAAGGCTCATGTTGACAGAATGCACGCTTTGTCCCCATTGTACATATTAATCATAGGCAATAATTCGACTGACAACAGCCCAGGGTACTGGTTTGTCTTATGCAAGATACGCATCATTGCCTGAAAATTCAGTGTTGCCTGAAGCCGAAAAATATCGATCATCTTGTCAAAATCCAAAAATCGCGGCAGGTCCAAACTATGGCGTTTCACATAACAAGCATCACGTCAAACGTAATGAATTTGTGTTCCTTCGTATTGTGTTGTTGGACGCCAGGTGAGATTTATTTATAACATAATACATATAAACTATGTCTGACAAGTCCCTTAGTCCCTCGAAACCTCGGTATAAACACCAAAATCATCAAATGTGAGTGGATAGTTACAAAGTTATAATCATTAATGGGTTTTGGTGGCCATCGTGGCGGCCATTTTGGACGCCATGTTGGATTCGTGTGTAATATAACAAACTTAAACAATGTATGATGATCTTAATGTGTTACTTGCCCCTTGAAACCTATGTATAAACACCAAAATAATCAAATTTGAGTGGATATTTACATAGTTATGTGCATTAATAGGTTTTGGCCTACATCTTGGCGGCCATTTTGGACGCCATGTTGGATGTGTGTGTACTATTGTTAACTAAAACAATGTCTGATGATCTTTATGTGTTATTTGCCCCTTGAAACCTATGTATAGACAACAAATGCATCGAATTCGATTGTATAGTTACATAGTTATGATCATTAATAGGTATTGGCGGCCATCTTGAAAAAAAAAAGTTCCGGAGGTCCGATGGTAGTAAATTTTTGATATGTTTTAAAGGACCGTCTACCCTACCAGGATCAGTTAAAATACCTTTTGTAGCAATTTGTTGGTGGTTGAAGGTATTTTTTCATTTTTTGGCCCTACTAGTACTTCTTGCTAAAAACAGAGTATTGGCGGCCATCTTGAAAAAAATGACGCCAATTTGAATTTTCAAGTGGCTAACGTGCTTTTTGAAGAAAGGGGTACATGAAGGTAATGTATGCCAAATTTCATGCTTGTATCACTAAGTGAAAGATTTTTTCAATAATCACCCCAGCTATAAAGGGAAATCTAAACTAAAATTATTAAAAGTGAATCTTAACTACCCTTTAAAAAGGTTGAATTTAAGGTAAATCTTAACTAAGGTTTATTAAAGGGAAATCTTAACTAAAGTTGCATTTAAGGAAAATCTTAACTAAAGTTGTATTTGAGGGAAGTCTTAACGAAAGTTTATTAAAGAGAAATCTAAACTAAAGTTGTATTAAACATAAATCTTAACTAGAGTTGTTTAACATAAAAACTTAACTTATGTTGTATTTAAGAGAAATCTTATCTTAAGTTGTATGAAACGGAAATGTTATTTAAGTTGTATCAAAGAGAATCATAAATAAAGTTGTATTAGAGGGAAGTAGTCACTTAAGTTGTATAAAAGGGAAATCTTAACTAAGCATATGATGTACCAGGCAGAAAACCCACATATGGTTATCACTATTTAAACTAACATGATCTTGTAGTGAGAAATAAATCCAAGTCACAAAGGTGAGACACAGTGTAAAAAATCACTGAAAGCCTACCTGTTTTTGGTGAGGATATTGTGACTCCTGTGGTCTTCATGTCCATCTTGGACATCATGTTGGGCGTTATGACCGAGGATGTCAACTCCAGATGTTCCAGCCTCTGCTGCCATTTGAACGTCATTCGCTTCTCCGAGTTGGGACCTTCACCCCCCCTGTAACCATGGAAACAAATGGGTCAAAGGCTGAGCCCGACTAGAGTGTTTCTCATATTGCCATGCTTAACAGATACAACAGTTAAGAGGAGATTAAATCTATTTTTTTTTGCTTGAATACATCAATTTCATAAAACACCTTAGGATTATATAACCCCTTACAGGTCTGTGTCATGGGAACAACCCTGTAACCATGGAAACTAAATGGGTCAAGGATTGAGGGCTACAATAATGTATCTCATATAGCAATGCTTAAGAGATACAACAGTTTTGTTAAGTTTAAAGCTATTTATTTATGCTTGAAAACATCAAACACCTTGGGCTTATATAGCAGCTCACTGGTCAATTTCCTGGGAAAAACCAGCACAAGATGTCCTTGCAACATCCTGAGAACAATACCAGGAATTGAACCCGACACCGCCCAATCACTAGTTGGGCATCATATTACACAACACTTACACACTCGACACTTTATGTACATTTCATGCATAATAATTAACATATAAGTCTCGCTCTAGCAAAACGGGGCTAAATGCATGTGCATTGTTTGAAGCAACTCTCTTCTTAGCAAAAATCCAGTTTAGGAGGAAACAGTTGTCCCTTATTTGCCTGTACGAACAGCACAGGCTTATCTCGGATGACACTTTACGCTATGCATTAAGCCTGGTTGTCCCAGAGTGAGGCTCAAAAAGATGCAAATACCCACAATCGTACGTTTACCATGCACATTACTACACAATTGACACATACAGATTAAAATCCCAATAATACTGTAATCAGTGTTGCCTTGTTTCAACTACAGTTGTAGCGTATTCCCCCACATAACCCCTTTTACAACAGCTCTCAAAATATTACCGTGACCTTGAAGGTAGCAATCTGATTCTTTAATGTGGCAAACAATCACGAAGTTTATATTTAATGAAACTTATTTCCAAACCATTCAATGTTAGTTGATCAATAAATACTTCCATGGCAACATGAAACCATAGCAACCCACCTGTTCAGCACATGTACTGATATGATTCGGTCATTCATTAGGAACAGCCTTCTGTCCTTGTTTTTGCCTTGAACCACACTCTACAATAGAAGAACTAGACTGTTTATAAAAGAACTAGACTATTTAAAGAAGAACTAGACTATTTTAAGCACATTATGTTGATAGATCTAACAGTATTATAAGGGCCTATGTCTATTTTCTTTTAACATGTGAGACAATGTACACGGTTGAAATAAACAACAATTTATCAGAGGGTGATATTTTGTTAACGCCGGTGTGATGATTGGAGCCACGTTATTGGCAAACAGGGCTAAATATATGTGTGTGTCATCACAGTTAAGCCTGTGCAATTCGCACAGGCTAATGAGGTACGACACCTTTTTGCTTAATGATTTTTGTCGCTCAAAGGATGTCTCTCCCAAAGAAAGAGAATAGTGTCATACCTAATTAGCCCGTACAAGACTGCACAGGCTAATCTGGGACGACACTTTACGCACATTCAAAAAGACAAGTTTATCCAGAAAGCGACTCATGCAGCTAAGGTGTACCTGAGAAAGTTGTTCCATATCATCCTTTCGTATGAGGTAGACATTCCTCCCTCCCTCCTCCGCGCCCTTCCCCATAGCCTGCGCACCCTTCACAATGGAGGCCATGATCTGCTGCCCGTGGAAGAGCTGCTCGCTCTGGCGCTTGGACTCGTTAAGCTCGTGGGTGAGGTTCTCGATGCACGTGAACGCCTCCTGTAGAAGCTCCCTGTCATGGTGGTCTCTGGGAGTGTGCTTGAGCAAATCCTGGGAGTGGTGCATAGAGAATATTAGAGCAACGTTCTGGGACAACTGGGCTTAATGCATCTGCGTAAAGTATCATCCTAGATTGATTAACCTGCGCAGTCCTCACAGGCTAATCAGAGTTGACTCTTTCAATTTACACTGGATTCTTCGTTATGCGAACAATTCCATACAGGCGGAAAGTTTCTTCCCTGACTAGCCTGTGCGGACTTTTTAATAAATAATTGTGTAGTTATAGGTTTTATTTTGTGTTATCTTGAAATGAACTATAATATAATAACGAAACAGTTTCAATAATATTCTTTATTTTAAGACTATATTTTAAGAATTGGTTGGTGAGTAAAGGCCCAGATACATTTTTTAGCATGGCTCATATGCATTTAAGTTTGCAAAAGAAACACAATTACGAGCTTTAAATAAATAATATATGTGTAAAAAATAACATCATTACGATTGTGCGCAACCCCATTAGCTTCAAACTAGTAATACAACTTTATGTAACATACTTTAGAATTTGGTAAGAGAATGTTGAGATTCCCAGGTTAGGTCATAATACAGAAACGTTTGTTTAGCAAGGCTTAAAATCCTGAACCTCTAATTTATAATATATTCATCACAAACTTTTTATATGTAAAATTGTTTTTTTTGTAAATGGTTGAACAATACACATTCAGTGCTTACTACCTTGATGATCATGATGTACTGTGGGAACCTCTGGACTGGTTTCAACATCAGACCAGACAGGGATAGTTTGTCCGTGTGAGACATCTGTAATCTCTGTGAACCAGTCAAGCATAATATTGAGTCATTTTGTACACAACATTATATAACGAGCACTGTTCTGGGTTTAATGCATATTCGTTAAAATGTTGTCCCAGATAAGACTTTGCATTCTTCACAGGCTAATTAGGGACAACAATTTGAGCCCAAACTGGACTTTCATTTAAAAGAAACTTCATTTAAAAAAAACACCATACAATTGGAAAGTATCGTCCCTGATTAGCCGATAAGCATATGCGGACTGCACAGGCTAAACTGGGGCGACACTTAACGCACATGCATTAAGCCTAGTTTTCCCAGAACGTGCCTCTAATGATGATAAGCCAGTATGTTGGCAGTAAAAAGCAAATCATATTAGGAGATTATCTAATAGCAAGGCACAAACCTGAGAAGTTCTGTATAAAACACACTATTATGTGAAGTTAGAATAAGACATCAATCTTGGAAAAAACTGTTTTGTCAGAAATGCGTTTAATGCATGTTATCTGTTTAATTATAACTAATTAAATGTTAAAAAGACACTTGCATATACAATGGTATTATATAAATTATTCTTACTAAAAATATGGATGTTTGCTTGGAATTTAAAACAAAATCTGCAAAAAAAATGATAATGATAAAAAATATGTTCAATGTTAACGAATGTCAACGAAAAGAGATTTACAAAAAAACATATGGATAATAATTCAAAAATAAACATTCAGCAAATAAAATAAATTGTTTTTTTTATTGAGAATATCACTAAAGCGATGCCCATTCCAAGTTTGATGCCTCATTACTTATTCACATGATACAATTTTAAAAACATTTATTAAAACCTGGGTTAGTATAGGTTGATACAATTATGTAAGCCTTGCTCTGGGAAAACGGGACTTGATGCATGCGCGTGAAGTGTCCCCCATATTAGCCTGTGTAGTTCGCACAGGCTAATCAGGCACGACACTTTCTGCTTAGACTGAATATTGTTTTATAAAAGACTTCCTTAAAACAAAAAATTCAATAAAAGCATAAAGTGTTGTCCCGAATTAGCATGTGCGGACTGCACAGGCTAATCTGGGACAACACTTTATTCACATGCATTAAGCCCCGTTTCCCCACAGTGTGTATCATATATATTTACCAAAAGCAGTTCCTTAAACGTCCTTTAAGTGTTCTCCACTTTTTTGATATTCTCACTAGCTGCCTCATAGTTGTTTACGTATTCACTGTATATGGACCGAGTCATATCACCGGAGAACTGCAAATGATACATCATTAACCAGTTATGTTTTAGTACGCGTCTTCCAATGAAAATGGACAGGATTGTTCTTACAACAGCTAATACAAAGCACCATGCTGAAGATGAAGTGAATGGAACCCTTATCATTCCTGTTATTCACTAAAAAGATCCTATAGGAACACTTTTTTGCATATATTGTAACAAAAAAGATTTAAACAAAAGGTATAAAACCCTTATATGTTGCAGGTAGTGACACCATCTTAAATCATCTTTTTATATCAAATGTCATGCTGTTCGTATTTTCCAAAAAAGGAAATTTGCTTTAAATAAAAGACAAGTGATCTTTTACACAAATTTCTTTACTGATAATGTTTGAGGAGTTTCAATCCTACATATTGAATATTGATCTGTAAAAGAAAATGGAAATAGAAATAATATATGCGCCTCATTCGGGGAAAACTGAGCTTAATGCATGTGCCAAAAGTAAAATCCAGATTAGCCTGTGCAGTTTGTACAGGCTAAACAGGGACGATACTTTCTGCTTTTACATATTTTTTGTTAAGTCCCTTCTTAAGGAAAACCCAGTCTAGGCGGAAAGCATCATATCTGATAAACCTGTGTACAATGCACAGGCTAATATGCGCCAACCCTTAAAGCACATGCATTAAGCCCAGTTGTCCCTGAACAAGGCTCATATCATCAGGAAAAACACATTACCTTCATAAATATGGAGCCAATGGACTCTTCCTGGTTCCACGTCTGCATCTTCTCAGTGAGTGCGATCTGGAACATGATGTGCAGGTTGTAGATGTCCTCCACCTTGTTGAACGTGACCTGGACCTCCGGCTTCTTCAACTGGCTCACGATCTCGTCCTTGTAGTACTAGAAATGTTGAAATAAGAATATAGAGGATATTTTTTGGATTCGGTGGAATTTGAATTTTATTTCACAAGTAATCATACAAATTATATTTTTTCTATGATCACGAGTAAATTAAAAACGGTATTTCACCGAATCCAACACAATTTCTTTTTATATTATGCTTTTGTCACCGTTTATTTACAATTGTAGAAGAGTTTTAATGGTGAATTTTCTGGAATAATGACGTCATTTCGTCAAACAAATGACGTAATTTCGCAGTAAAACAGTAAAAAATATCGATATTTTTTACTGTTATTTTTCACTGTTTTAAACAGTGAAATATCAGTTTTAATTCACTGATATTTGTATATAAAGCACAAGAAAGCATAACATATATTACTTCGACGAATTATACTATACAAATATGTGGGGCCAATTTGTTATTGTTAAACTGTGAACACATATCCTGAAGAATAACAACAATTCTGCCAAAACTTGGTGCAGCCAAATTTCTTTCCTGTAAAGCATTTACTCATTAATGTCACTCAATAGTTATACAGGATTTGAAAACACAACCTTCAGGTGTTAATATATTCTATAATGAAAAACCACTTTGTGATAAGTCATTACTGGTAAACCAGCTTACCCAGGAAAAGATTATGTTAACAGACCGCAGTGCCACAGCTGAAAATACTGTTCAATACGGTGACAACTTCAATACTTACACATGAACACATTTAACGTCCAACTGCACTTACATCAGTAAGACGTTTCAGAGACGTAACGTAGCTTAGTTCACTTTCAATCAGGTTCTGTAAGACACCCCTCAGTTTGACCTGAAACATGCAATATTAATATCTGAAGAGTTTCCTTGGACCAATTATAAGATCATACGCTTTGTATCTTAAGTAAATACTGTCAAAGCAACGTGCAGACTATAATATAAGGGTGCGTTATCAACGGATTTCACAGGGGTTTACACCCAGGCTGGCCAGAATGTAAACACACCAACCGGTAAGAACTTTATTTTTGCAAATAAATAGTAATTGAAATACATTAGCAAAAATCTTTAGTGCATAAAAGATAGTTTTTCATGCAGTTTGTGCTAATATCTTAAGATTTAAGAATAAATCATTGAATACGTCTGAAATTGGTGCCACAATTTCATATTGAGTGCAGCATAACCGTGTACATTAATGCTGTAAACATCGAATTTTTGTCAAAGAACACAGCCTAATTAAATAAAGTAATTCTGTTGTATTTAACATTGCCACAAGCAGCATGAAAAACTGTCTTTTATGCAAAAGTTGGAATTCTTAAAGAAAAATTGTTTTCGAAAGTTAATTGACAAAAAAGCACCACTTACCGGTGTTTTTACATCCGTTAACGTTTAATTGTGAACCCCACAAAGTCATGTGATCATGCATTAAGGTGAGTTACGTCCACCAATGAGTTTTAAGGTAGTGCATCATAGAACTTGTGGAGATAACAATAACAAATAGTTATTTTTTATTTAGTTAAGGGGAAAGAAACAGTTAAAAAGAGTCAACAGAAAAGAAAAAAAGATAAACACAATTTGTTTTCTAAAATTTCATACAGGATTTCTTTCAAATATTGAATAGAGCTTGTCAGTGCAAGCGTAACAACACCTCACCTTGTCTGATGTCAAGTTCTCCAGGGGCTCGGGCAGCATGGGTATCCCTCGGGAGCGGATCGGTTCCACGCGCTGTAGAAGAATCCCGCCCGGCGCAATGGGCTCATCAATCGTTTCCTTCTTCTTGTTTGTTGACAGTAGTACGGTAGCAAAGTCCTTGATTTATTATTATAAGAACAGATGACACTTAAGTAATTTTTAAGTCAGTATCCCTTCTATCTTCTGTCTAGAAAATATCTTTATTAACCACAATATGGGAACACAAGGCTTAATGCATGTACGTAAAGTGTCATCCCAGATTAGCCTTTGCAATTCGCTAATCTGGAACGACACTTGTCGCTTTAAACTTATTTTTCATTTAAAGGAAGGCTCTTTTGAGTGAAAATCCAATTTGGGCGGAAAGTATTGTTCCTGATAAGTGATATCCCCAAGTGAGGCTCATAATGTAGTTCACATGCCAAGTGTTGATGGCCCAAACTAAGCAGCCTTACACAATAAATTTAAATACATATATTTTTCGAGGAAATATATAATGGCAAAATATGCATATGATAATTGCGCAAAAATGTGATATGTAACCAGTAGCCAATTGTATAAATGTGGATAACTCTTATCTAACTTTTGGTTATCTTCACTTTTAGGATATCTTTTTGGGTTAGCGTTTGTATAAAAAAATATTTCCGAACAGGTGCACGTTGTTTTAAAATTCTGGGTAAGATTCAGCCAAGGTATTTGACTTCGGTTATCTTTATCCAAAGAAGGTTATCTTTTGGATTGTCTAACGTTATCCATATTTATACAATTGGCGACTGATAATATTTGCTATATCTTTTTAGCTTTTTGCTGGTATTGTAAAGGTTGTGGTATAAAGTCCCTTTATAGCAAATATGAAACATATATTTGACTGCAGTCCCTTTTTATAACCTATCAAACATATTCTTAACCAGGGTGCAGGATCAACGGGGTTCACATGGGGTTTACACACGGGCTGGGCAGAATGTAAACACTTTATTTTTTTGCAAGTATCTTAAAGCCACACACCTTGAAATGAAGTACATGATAATAAATACATAGAGATGCGATTTGAAAGGGTGCAAAATTGTCATTTAATCTGAAGCCTAGTTAGCGAGTAATTTATTAATTTTCAAACGATTTTTTTTAAACCGAAAGTAGGATTTCTATACGTAAACTTCAATTTTGACAAACGCGATTGCGCAAAAAGACGGATTTCTAACTTGTAAACACCAGATATATTCTAATTGGCGTAGATAAAATTAAATCTATAGCCTAGTAAGCAAGCAATTTATTATTTTTCAAACGGTTCCGCTTTTAAAACCGAAAGTAGGATTTTTAGACGTATACGTCCATTTCGACAAACGCGATTATTTTTAAGTTTTAATTTCTACCTTCTTACCACCAGATATATTCTAACTGGCATAGGTGAAATATGTTTCTTATTTATACTTAAATTTACTATGCCAAATAAGGTGTGTGGCTTTAGGTTATTTAAATACATTTGCAAAGATCTTTAGTGTATAAAAGACAGTTTTTCTTGCAGTTTGTGTCGATAACTTCAGATTAAAGAATAAATCCTTGAACATGTCTGAAATCGGTAAAAAAAAATCACGTCGCGTGCATGCAGCATTAAAGCGTACATGAATAGTGAAAGCATCGAATTTTTGCCCAGGAACACAAGCTTATTAAAAAAAAATATTCTGATGTATTTTACATTGCCATAAGCAGCATAAAAACTGTATTTTAGGTAAAAATTGAAATTCTAAAAAAAACAATTGTTTTAAAAAGTTATTTTTAAAAAGCACCACTTACCGGTGTGTTTACATTCCTTAACGTTTAATTGTGAACCCCACAAAGTCACGTGATCCTGCACACTGTTAACAGCAAGTTTTGTTACCTGGTGATGATTTTTTGGAGGTTTTGCTGGCAATGGTTTGTTGGGGTCAAAGTCAACGCTAGCCCCGTCATGTTCTGGCTCGTCAAACTCGGAGTAGAACGTTGAGTCAGAGAAAAAACTGATGTTCGAGTCGGAGTCACACAATTTTGTAAGTGCACACGGATTTAACTCCCCTAGCTTCTCTTCTGTGACTGAAGGAATAGCTGGGAAAAGAAAATCCAAATGGAAGGCTGCAAACTTTCATGGTCTTTAATTGGCTTAATTGATAAAATATCGGGGGTTGTCCTAAAAAGAATTGTCGTAAGTATTTGAAATCTAAATGTGTTTGTATTAATTCCTTACTGTGGTAATTACACTTGAAGCATTATGGTGATTTTTTTTTAAGGCTGAATTGTTTCATAATGAGGCATAATTTGTACAAATCTGAGAACCTGAGGTTGATTAAATGAACCAAAACATGTAAATTTAATGATTATGTGCTTATTCTGATCACAAAAATGGATACAAGGATAGAAAGTTGTTAATTTACCGCCTCAAGTCCCAATGACCAACTTTAGCAAACCATTATAACATTCTACATTGGCGCAATCTAGGATGGCGGGCGATGGTCATAATAACAAATTCATATGTGCCACCATCTGGGAAAACAGGGCTAAATGCATGTGCGTTATTAAAGTGTCGTTCCAGATTAGCCTGTACAGTACGCAAAGGCTTTTCAGGAACGACACTTTCCGCCTTAACTGGATTTGTCATGAGAACAAAGATTTCCATAAACGCAGAAATTGTCATTCCTTATTAGCATGTGCGGACTGCACAGGCTTATCTGGGACGACACTTGACGCACATGCATTAAGCCCAGTCTTCCCAAAACGCTACTCAAGAAACCAAATACAGAGGTCAGAGACATGATTACCGTATTTACCCAATGATGCAAATGTAAATGTCTATTGCCTTGAGGCATTCGTCCGCCAGGTTTTATTACCTTAATATGATTGTAAACACGCATGATCAAAGTGTCACCAGATAAGCGCAACAGGGCATAATTCTGATAAAAAAAAAACATTGTTAAATAAACTGTCCGCAAATTGAGAGTCATAAATTATGGAAAAAAACCTTATGTCCGAAAATTAAGAGTAAAAAAATAAATTACTTTGGCTAAAAATGGGGTGGGGGGGGAGTCTCACTCTGAAAATTTAGAGTGTCCAAAAACTTGAAGAGTAATTACGGTAACTCACTTCCTTTGTGTGAATCGTCCAAATTTCCATGGTGTGACATGGAACCATGGTGTCCATTGCCTTTATCTGAAAAACAAACCACAAGCATGACTGAAACTGCCAGTTATATATGCCGTATAATAAACAAACTTGAACCCAAGGGGCAGATGCATGGTGAAATAGGAGGTGAGGGGTGATTTTTAGGCTTCATATATAAATCAAAATATTATGCTGCAAAGACCATCTTAAATCATTACATTGTGCTGCATAAATCATCACATTATTCTGCTAAGACCAGAATATCTTAAATCAGTACATTTTGCTGCATAAATCATAACATTATGTTACATTGCATTAATCATCACATTATGCTGCATAAATCATTACATTGTGCTGCATAAATCATCGCATTATGCTCCAAAGACCATCTTAAATCATTACAGAATGTTGCATCAATCATAACATTATGGTGCATAAATCATCACATTATGCTGCATAAATCATTACATTATGCTGCATAAATCATCACGTTATGCTGCAAATACAATCTTAAATCATTATATTATGCTGCATAAATCATCAAATTATGCTGCATAAATCATTATATTATGCTGCATAGATCATCACATTATGCTGCATAAATCATAATATTATGCAGCATAAATCATCACATTATGCTGCATAAGACATAACATTATGCTGCATAAATCACCACATTATGCTGCATAAATAATTACATTATGCTGCATAAATAATCACATTATGCTGCAAAGACCATCACAGCTTTAATCATTACATTATGCTGCATAAATCATTGCATTACGCTGCAAAACTCACCTAAAATCATAACATTATGCGCTTAAATCATCACTTTTTGATGCATAAACCAAAATAAATTATCTCATTATGCTACATAATGCAATCATTTGATTGGCCCCAAAAGAGACATTTGGAATGTGAACCCTTGCGTTGTTATTTGTATTCAACTTAGAATGTCGTCATCACCATTTTAGTCACCAGTCTAAATACATGTAATAAAAATTCATGATGTTATTGTACACCACAGTTTAACCCAGAAAAACCATTAAAACAAAAAAGCAATTTCAGTAAAATCTTTTCAAATGAATAACCAGTTTAAAAAATAACTTTAAACTAAGTTTTCATTTTGGTCAGTATCTAAGTTAAGACTGGTATGTTTTTTTTAAAGACTGCATCACAAATCGAAAATAGAAAGCACCTAAAATAACAGGTTTCACAGATATAAAGTTACAAAAATATTATTGCTCTACGTTTTATACCACAAAAGCACGCTATTTATAACATTGAAATGTTTCATAAAGCAAAGAAACGCACAAGTTAATCAATGTGGTCTTTACTTTTTCGCCACTGAAGATAAACAGAACTTTATTGTGAATTCTTCTTGAGTTTTAAAATTATTTGTTACCATTTGAATAAGATCATTTTTTTAACAAATAGAAACCTCAACACAACTTTACATCATCACATAATAACAGAACCAAAGATAAACACTATACTAGGGTTTTAAGCAATCCAATTCCAATTTTTCCTAAGACACAATAACCCAAACACAAAAGGCACAATCTCCAAAGTAAAAACACATATAGCAGTTACAGTGAAAGCAACAACAACCCGGTAATGTATCCTATTTTCTCGTTCATTTATATAGAAGCTTTTGCTGGGGAAACACATTTTATCTATCTATGTATATACCATTGTATATACCATTCTCTGACAAACTCCTCATACCAAAACACATTTATAATTTATGATTTGTAATGCACAAACATGATAAAACATTAATTCGAGGCCAGTTAATAAAAAGTGGTTGAAAATTACCAGTTTTTTTTTTAATGATTATGATACATATATTTGAGGATCGCTCTTAGAAAGCTAGCTTTAATGCAAGTGCTTAACTTATCAACCCAGATACACCGGTGCTGTCCACACAGGCTAATCATGCAAGGAGGACACTTTCAGCAATTATGGCATTTCGAGGAAGTCTCTTCTGAACAAAAATCCAGTCTAGGTGGAAAGTTTCGTTCCTGGTAAGCCTTTGCAGACTGCACAGGCTAAGTGGAATGACACTCAACGCAAATGCATTAAGCCCCTTTTTCAGATAGAACGTCTCATTTGATAAGCCATAATAAGTCAAATACTGTTTAAAATCAGCAAAATGTTTGTTTACAATTCTTCAAAACTTTCTCTTTCATAGCAAAGTTTACGCCAGAAAAAAATACATATAAATTGTTCTTCAAACTCTAACCATGGTTTATTTGAATTTTGAACAAGTAGTTTGTTAGTTTGAAAATTATTGATATTTAAATTACAAGTTGCTTATAACACCGTGGGGCAGTAACTAACAGTACTAAGCCCTCTTCGAGGATCACTACACGACCAATCCCAGTTACAATGGTCACCCGATAGTTATCTCATATACACATGATAAAGTCCTACACTTCTGAAAGTTGGCACTTAAAAAATGCTTCCCACTCCAAATAAGCAAAAGCCAATGATAATGCAATTATTACACTTGATATCATGTACTTAAATACACTTTTGCACAATATTTAATTTCTTCAATGCTTCACACTCCAAATGAACCAACCCTAATGCCTGTATTGTTCTAACCAAGAAAACACTTGACCTTTTACATATCTACATGTAAGTGCTTATGACAATGATTTCACCAATTGCGGAAACAATGGTTGTACTTTTTTCCAATATAATACACTCAATATTTTCCCATCTATGAAAATACAATCATCAGCTTTAGGTTTCATAGGAGAAACTTAAAATTCACTTTTTAATTAACATTTTGCAAAACACAATTGTTTGTGGAAGCCATTATTAAACATACATTCGAAAACTAAATAAAACTAGACATAGGTCAGTAGGTCATGGATGCCCCCATGTTCATGTCATTCATTATGAACTAAAATGCCCAAGTACAAAAATTCACATGCTGATAAATATCTTTACAAGTTTTATCACTCAAGTAGCAATAATTTTCTAGTCATTTGCAGCAATCAAAAATAGACAGATGGACAGACCGACAAAGCCAAATATATATTATGCCGCCCCTCCTCTTAACGTGATGGCATACACAATAAAATTGTACCAAATCAAACGTACTGTTTACGTAAATTTTACAATTAATATGCTTTGCAGGTCAGAACATTAGATCACCAACATCAATAGCGATGGACAATTTTTGATGTTTAATGAGAAACCATGGCGGAAATACAGTTGTCATCTTGCTAGCCATCTATGCCTAAGGTCAAGACTAAATCCTAGATTTACACTGAGACAAAAAAAACGGCCAGGCCTTTGCAACAAACTTATCTCCTGTACTGAAGTAAATCAATGACACTCCAGGCCGCCTTACGAAATGTAAAAATCCAGACAATGTTGACCTACCGTATGTTTACACACAGTTCTCGACTAAATATTAAACTTAAACTCCATCAGAGCTCAGTTTAATGCTAACTAACCAATGTGCTAAATAACCAATGTTTCCCCCAATCTTTTTAAGAACGTGTACTGATGTATTTACGTGTATTAATATATGCAAACATTTTGCTCACAAAATATGATATTGGAGACATTTTATTTGTATAAGTAATCCTAAACATATAGGTTTTAAGAAATTGTACTTGAAAAATAATGCTACAGGTCCAATTTAACCAAAATACCTTCAAACTTTCCTAAAGTCATGGATGTTGCATCTAAAGGCGAGAAGTCCTCTACAAATCTGAACACCCCTTACAGTATAACACGCTGAAGTACCTTATAAAACACAAGGTGTCTCGATTATATACCCCAGGAAGAATTAATCTTGTAAAGAAATTTTGATAAATTTCCCAAATTTATCGACAGATAGTGCCTAGCGACAGATAGTGCAATTTATTTAAATATGGCTATGAATCATTTCAACTCAGAAATTTGATAACCTGTGTACTTAAATAGAAATAAAAACAGAACGATAGCTTCCTTGATGTTTTAATCATGACCATGAGCTAGCAAGAGAGGTCTTTTGGAAACTCAATCGAGACCTTGTAACCCTATTATATTTTGCACCACACCTAAAATAATGTCCATTCATTTCACAATGGACATTATTTAAACAATCTTTAAAATGGACTACAAAACAATGACTTAGGCCAAATATGAAACCCCCTAAGCCTTGCCGTTTCAGAGTAGATTGTTTTTGTTCCAGTCCATTCGCCATAAATATGTATTAAAATAATACAACAGACAGGACAATTTCAATTTTGCACCCCAAAAGTCAGTTTGCACTACAAAGACGATATAAACCAATATAATACCATAAACAGGAAAATAGGAAAACTTTGTGAACACAGTTTACTAGCTGAATAAAATCACAATGAAAACTTATCGGTATTCTTGAAGTTGTGTATGTGTTGTGTCATCCCATCAGACTATGTTACAATAATAATAATAATAATAATAATAATAATAATAATAATAATAATAATAATAATAATAATTTTATATTAATAATAGTATTAATAATAATAGAACATGTTAAAACATGTATAAATCGTGCATTAAAAACACTCGAATAGAACCGACCTTCCTTAATGTCCTTCTGGTTGACTGACATCTCCTCAGTTCGTCTCAGTAATTCGTGGATGCCTTAGAAATAATAACTCAGAGTTTGGTCAATAATGAATCCATGTACACTATATATGGTATTGTTTGTTTTTCATTTCAATTCGGTCGATTTGTTTGTCATCCTGTGAACATGTGACTGTTTATATTCTGATATACAACAGTTCGGTGTAAACTATTAATGTATTCCAAAATCCATAAAAAAGGTCCGATTATAGTGAAATAATAATGTAAAAAATAATAAAACCTCAGAAACCCTGACCGGATAAATTCTTGTTTAAATGTGCTACTCTATTATAATATACAATATAATATGTTTTTCAAACATATAATTAAACACACACGTATATATACGTATATACAACAAATCAATGTGGACGCAACCAAAAACGTTTAGATGTGTCGTACTAAAAGACAACCGCAAATAAAGATCTGCCTTTGTAAATACATGAATAATGCAAACCTCATACACATTATACAATACAAAATCCTTAATTATTCTATCAGAATGCGTTGAAATCAAATACTGTATTAACACAACTTTACCTTTGTTATTATCCCATAAGCGAATGCTGTGATTTTCCTGCAACTATTTAAAAGATGTATGCAAAATTGGTTATACAAGTTCAGTTTATTTTATTATTTGTATCAATAAAGTATAGAACTAGAAATAATAGATTAAATGTTACATAAGTTTTCAGTGAATCATTTAAATTATTCATCGTGATTTATGTTTATGTATACGCCATTTTTACAATTCACAAAATTAAGAACCTAAAATACAATTTTTAAGAACTTAAACAAGTGTGTCTAAATGAATATAAATACCTCATAAATTTTATGTATTTCAGCATTTAGATCAATTCTGAATTCCATCAATAAATCCTTGTGTTCTACAACATGTTGGGTTGTTTCATTTATTTCATGGTATAACAGCTGTATGTGCTCTACCAGTTCGCTGTATCTTTTTTGAAGTGTTTTGGCATGAATATTTTCTACAATTGTAAGTTGTTTTATTTGTTTCTCAGTGCTCTCTCCTTGCCTAAACAAACTGTCTAACTCCATCTTCGAATCGTGAAGTGCCTTCAATACACCTGCTCTTGCTTCAATTTCGTCTTTTGTTGTTATTCTTAATTTATCCTTTTCCAACTAAATAAAAACAAAAAGAACCGTTAATATATGTGTTTACTGCATACGTCCACATTACTTAATGCTACTACTAACGACTTCATTTACAATTTCTTCTACTACTACTACTACTACTACTACTACTACTGCTACTACTACAACTACTACTACTACTACTACTACTACTACTTACTTTTGTCAACTTCTTCAGCTGTTCTTTGGCAGACTCAGTTTTGGCAAATATCGATAACTGTAAAGCACGTTTCATATCGGCAATGAAACCTTGGAGATCTGTATCACATACTTTCATTTCTCCAGAATGGCATATGTCATTGCGAACTTGTCGTATCTACAAGCGAGATAACATAATATCAATACAAATTGCAAGTAGTTTTTCAAATGCGTTACGCGAACAATTTCATTTGCAGTGGAAGGCCTACATACTAGTATCGAAAGCAATAATATACACATGAACATTGGTTTTCATGATATTGTTATTAAAAGTACGATGTAAATTTAGGAATGAAGCATCGATATGCGAACAATAAACAGAAGAAAATCTTTTGAATTTTGTTATTAAGAAACTCTGGATATTCTGTCCGCAGAATATCGACTTTCTTTAAAAAAAATCAATGTGTCCGTAAAGGGCTTTCATAACATTACAGGAGCCAGAAATTGACAGCGCTTACTTTGTACTTATTACAATAATGCGGTCGATTGGACAGTGCTTTCAAACTTCAGTCAAAGGTATTAAAATTGTTTCGTGTACGTGCGACGTGAATTTTTAAGTCAGCATTTGGCTCAGACATATGACATATGCATAAGAACAGCCAATTCTAAAACGAATATAATAAAATAAAATGTAGACATATTACAGGATTCGACGACGACCTACCATTAAAATCATGTTTGTATACTACCGGTATTTGACAATATAAAAAATAATGTTTTGCCAAACTATTTATAAGTTTAATAATACTTGGTAAATATCAATAAAGATTTAATAATGCTTCGTACGAGTTCTTTATTAAAATACTTTAAACCGTATTTAGCTTTCCGAATTTCAACTTACAACCGACCACCTGACAGACAGAAAATAAATAACAGTTTATCATTCGTCCGATTTAAATCAATACACGGAATTAAAGGGACTTGTTCACAGTTTATTAAAATGAGAATTGTTCAACCTTTTGACACAGATTCAAGAAATAAATGAACAATGTACATAAGTGTGCGAAATAACACTAATGCCGCAGACTTATACTGAAAATACACTTCCGCTTACGAAAAATCATCGTTAGAAATTGATAAAATAATAAAGCGTCTCAGACGCGAAACGATGAAAAAATTTCGCTTTCTTGTGTTATCGTTATATTTTGTAACAATTCGTGGATGGTTAAACAAAGTATAAAATAAATGGCAACCCGAAAAGCTTGGCTTTTACTTAATGGGTCAGTGGTTCGAACCCTGGTGTGGTTTACTTACTTTTCTCGTGTCTTTTTTTCTTTTTTTCTTTTTCTTTTTTTTACTTGTATTCTTGTTTTTATATTGGAGCTCTTTAGTTCTGATTTTTATATTTATCAATTAAAAATTCAAAACATGCCAAAATCTGTGAAAAAGTCCCTTTAAGCCTTCCGAAGTGATAACATTTTATCTCTTGCAGTTGACAGTGGTTAACTGTTTATCTCTCAGAGTTGTGTGATAACTTAAAACAAGACAGGTTTATATTTAAAGTTGAGCGCATACCTTATCAAGATGAACAAAATCATTGCCGAACGCATTTCTCAGTTTTGTGTTGTTAGCACATATTTGTATAAGCGCTGTAATATCCGATTGTGCAATACTTTGCGTTTCTCTGTAGCCAGTTGTGAAAATAAAGCATTTGAACAATTCCCATGGACCAACCTTTTTGTCGGACCACAGGTCACACTTAGTGTTCGACCAGTTAGGTTCAGACCTAACGTGTTCATCTTTAAAAAGATCATACAATACTCCACAGGAGCCATTGTCTTTACAGGGAATCTGATCTTTGCGTTTGCAATTGCATTTTTGTTCTCTGCATATATTTTTCTTTGCTGAATGTTGTGGTTCCAGTTTTTTGATATCACAGCTGGTACATACATATGGAGAGGAGCATTCTGCCTCAACCTCACTTGTCTTATGTATGTAAAATTCTTCACATTTCTTTGATATAAATGGTAGAATACCTTCTTTAAAATATTTCAGAGCTAGACACGCTTTTACCCAATTTCTAAATTCCACATCTTCAACTTCGTTATCCATGTTTATTGTACCTTTCATTAAAGTATCATGCTTCTGTGTATTATTAAACTTACACTTAAAGCGACTAATTATGGATAACGATCTTGATTTATTATAAATTATTCACTCACTGTGTTGTCCAAATTTATGTTAATATAGTTCAATCAAAACGTTTAACGTAGTCACCGATTTCAAAATTAAAACAAGTATGTAACATAAGGTCGTCGTGTTTATCATCTGTTATCGTAACATACGAGGATTGTTCAAATGTTAATACATGTAGAATATTATCTCAAACGAGATTGTGAACAACAAGAGGCAACATGAATTATTGGGCAGATATGGATGTTAGTCTGGATTACCTGTCCCTGACACTAAGTGGATGGTTCATGTCTTGGGGGTATTCAATCCGATCTAAGAAAACGTGTGTATGAATAAAATAAGTTAAAGCGCATACATCAGTCGTTCATGTTTATACCAGACGTAATTAATGAATTACTTTACTTAATGCTGATCCGTGCGCATAGTGAGTGTATTGAATATAAAGGATAACGTAAAGATTCGTTCCACTAACACATCGCCCAATGTTAAATAACGTTTCGCCCTATCAATGGTCGTGGTAGGACTCCGTTCTATTTATATATGTTGAAGTTTTATTTTAGTGAAAATGCAGCAATAGGATGATGCTTCATACTTTTCAATTGCATCAAATGATATTAAAACATTCATACATTTGAATTAATACATATATCTGATAATCATTTATTAAAGAGTATAAAAAGGACGAGTTAAATAAATGCCATCATTTGTAATGATATTATTTGTAATGCAGAATGTTCTGTAAATACATTGTAAAACAACATTTCTGCTTAACGAACAAAATTCTCAAACAAAAAGTATTCTTAATTCCAACTGGAGTGTCATGTCTGTAATACACTTCACTTACGGTCTTCTCGATTTAGCCTTAACCGGTCATTTATAATATATAGTAACAAATATTTGCTTTAATAAAAACTTGTTTTATTTGAAGATTAACGCTTGATTTTGTTTTCAAAATGCCTCGCTGCACATATACCATCGCAATCGACATTATTGTGGTTTGTGCCAGGCGTATTATTTTATTTTATTTCGCACTGGGCACCAGCCTAATACAGATGATAGCTTTTTTATGGACACCTCTACCAATAACACCCTTTCAGTTTAACTGTGTTTATCACTAGTCTTACGCCAGCCACTTCATTATAAAACGAATATTCAAACATGTGTTAGTGTGTCACGCGATACTGAGTAGAGCATTTCAATACAACGTTTTAAATCTATATAAGATAAGTATTGATGCAAAGCATCAAAGGGCGTCGGGAATTTCAGTCTAGAAGGCACTCAATGAAGTTACATGGAACGATTTTTTTTTTCTACTGTAAATACATATTTGCCGATTATTTTTAACAAAATAAAACAAGATACTGGTATAACCATTATCTATGATTGTGTGTTATAACCCCCAAATAACCATTATCTATGATTTTGTGTTGTAACCCACAAATATTTCATAGTTCATTTTATTTAAATTGGTTTCCTTTTTTGTACTGGCATCCGTTTGCAGTTTTCATTAATGGAACAGAACTGTGTAGGTTTTAAAAAATCTGCTTCATCTTGTAAGCGTAATTTCATATTTTTCTCAACTTCAAGGGGAGATGATTCTGAACTTATTCTTACGTTGCTCATTTACGATAGGGGTTGAGAACTCATTGATATGAAAACACTTTAAAAGTTTGAATGTGTTTACGAACCCCACACTCTCTCACACATATATTTTATGGGCATTATAAAAACAAAAAATGGTTACAATAAAACAGCATATTTATTTAAACTAAAATGTCTACATCAAAACCTTGAACCTCACACATGTGAGGCGAGCGTGCAACCACTACACTACGGAGCCGCTTGAAAAATCACATTCTAACTAAGATATTAATAAGTGACTGTAGTGTAACGGTTATCAATAAAGCAATCATTATAAACATAGATGGTGACGTCACTACGTTATTGTCAGTAAGACCGGTGTGTACATAATGATAAAGCAATTAACCACGTAATCGCTGTCGTCTTGTAAAATTGAAGAAAATACGCGTTAACCAAAACTCGAACATCAAAAGTCTACGCTATTGTTAAAAAACCCCACAAAATAAATATATTTTGATTATGTTTTGTTTTTATACTAAACCAGAAAGTTTCACCGGTTCGCGTATTTGCGCAGTCCTTGTGATCTTTTATTATTGCCCAGTCTCTGTGATCAGTTATTAATTAAAAGAATTAGCTTTGTATTATTGGCAATTAATGTTGTAGTAAATGTAATAGGCACAAATGCAGTACTTATTTACACTAATTTACACACAAAAAATCACCACTATGCAAAATAGTCTGACAACAAAAATATATACATTGATCCGTAAAATAACTTCTCCTCCCATAAGCGAAAAAAAACGTATTACAAACTTGTCGCCGCACTTCAGTGCGACGCCAATTATTATAAATAACGTTGAAGCTTATATTATGTACTAATAATTGAACCACTACCAAAATAAATATCGAGTGTATGGTGGCATAGAACTGCCTGAAGAACAAATAAAACTACTTTACTTCTTGTAACGAATACAATACGGTTGAATATTCTCTAATCTTATAATCGTTTTAACAATCAGTGACATTATGAGTCCTGTTAACTTATATGCACGTCGCATCTCCAATGTATCTAACTTCATCCCGAGTATTTATTTACAATGCAAAATGTAGCGCATTTAAATTCGTTAAAACTCCGTAAATTTTAAGTGAAATAATAAGCCTTATGTCAATTTTGGGTAATTTGGGGCACTTTCAGCCAAGTGTTTCGTTAAGCAGATATATCTTACACAGAAAAGCTCCGTGAACGCTATCAAAGACGGGTAGGCGAATTCATTTTGAAGATCGCTGGACTATAAATCCGAGTATCGTGTGGTAATTTCCTGAACCGTCCACATAACCTGTGTGGAATTCTTTTTGGCCATTTAGCCCTTACCGTTGATTCAAAAATGGCAGTTGACAATAAATATCGTAATCATGTGCATTAAATACTGGTAAACCTGCTGAACAAGGAAAAGTGTGAGAAGATAAACACTTAGCGCCGTGATGAGTGAAATACTTTTGAAACCGCCTGGAAAACAGCAATGTCTGCCATGATGGTCGCTTTAGTGAAAGAAATAATGCGCCTGATGCAACATACACAATTATGAAAATAAGTTGCATGCTTGGCATCTCATTAGGAGCAGCTCATAGAATATTTATCCATAATTTGAAAATGCGAAAGATGTGTGCCAGATTGATATCATATCTACTGACAGATGAGCAGAAAAGGACACGCGTGCAATGGGCAAAAACGTTGCTTAAACGATTTCCAAATTTTAATTCACGGTAGATGTCGTCAATCGTGGCGGGACATTAGTTCTCTTGTTTATCAATCTTTTTGGCTTCAATAGGTTGTATTGTGTTATTATTTAAAACCTCTAGCAAAAAAAACATTATTTAATTTGACCATACTTAAGTTTCTGTTACAAGCGTTATTTATGATAATATGTTTTTGGGATAGTTTTTGATAACGTATATTGTGTCATTCTTAATATAAGGACAAATACTTTTCTACAAGTGAAATCTCGTACTAGGATTGCACTAAGCTACCAACATACAACACTTCAGAACTTTATCTCAATCCAAACTCAATTATTGATCAAATATTTTTTTCTATGTATAGTGAGACTTACCTTGACCTTGAACAGACTTGCCCCAACTGAACGTATATGCTAAACGTGCATATAAGCTACATACATGCAGAATTTTAGTACAATACCTCCATCCATATTAAGTTTTTTTTTACCGGAAACCATTTTTTCATTAAAAGACCTTGATCTTGATCAGACTGGCTTCATATGCAAATCAAAGCCAAGTCTGCGTTTATCGGGGATATCATTTTCATGGTGCACGGCCATTGATCTTGTGTCTTATAACTGGTCCTGACATGCCACCCGCATATCTTCAGGCGCCATGGATTCTATCCATCTGCAAGAGATTCCATCATCTTTGAAAACGTGATTTTCCAATATCATAGACTTCGTCGCTCTTTTGTTTTCATTGCTGCTAAATCTTGTTAACCAAACTTATCCATTTACAAAAACAAACGTTTTGTTTTATATTAGACCTTATATATTTTCAAAGTGTGCGATACACATAAAAAAAACTGGTCCCAATACTTTGGACAACTCCTCTCTTTCTGGTTACAGTCATGTTTAAAGTACATTTAATAATATAAGCATAATGCACCTGAATAGCCAAAGCCCTCGTTCCAAACTTTACATCTTATGAGTCGAAACACAACCGAACGATGTACTTGCATATACAAAAACTTGACTCTACTCATCCGTACCTGACACCGACATTGCTTGAGCTCACTTTCAAAAACCCTATTGATATGATCGTTTAAATCTCCTCTGTGGCGGCGTGTCTATATATTTTCGAGAAGCCATTACAGCTTACAAACGTTCTGATCTGATCATCAGTTGTTTAGAAGCTATTACTGTTGAGTCAACAATATGTAAAAGTTAAAGTCTGATTGGTAGGTTCGACCGTCCGCCTGACGTAAACAACAAATAATGGACCTTACTAGAACAGAGTATCGACCAAGCCTTTAGCCTACCTTATGATAACGTCAGACTTTAACATGAACGTCCTTAACAATGCCTCTTTTACAATTATAAACATGCTTACATCATATAATACACTTCTATCCTAAACAGCCCACTTCACCAAACACTCTAGTTCACTAATTGACTTCATCTTGGCAAAAGAAAATCCAATTAGTTCAAGCTTTTTCACAGACCCTTTCTTTCCATAGAATAACCCGCTTCCACTCCCCAATAGAGGCATTCCTCCACTTTTACAAACATAAAGTTACTTCATTAAAAAGACGGTGGAAACTTTGAGCCAGACCACGGACGACAGGCTGGGACGGTAGTATTGATAACGAAGACCTTGACTTATTTTCTCAGGCATACACAATATTACCAGTTGTATCGACAAACAACAACAAGACGTTCAGACCCTATTAAAGCATGTGACCCGACATTGTTAGTCCGAGACTACTGATAAAAGGAACAAACGAATGTTATGGCCCTTTCTCACGGTTCTTCAATAAGCTCTTGTCCAAATCTTATTTTCCAGGCTCATACAAACTTGCTGATATGCCATCTATCTTCAAGAATGCAGATCCCTCAAAACAATCTAATTACCAAATAAATCTGCCTTAATATCATATGAGAAGATCTCAATTCGTAGCTGCATCGGTAATCCCATATAACGCTGTATTCATATGTGCGTTTCTAATTTCCTAACAACTAATTCAATTTTTACTCCCTTTGAATCTGGATTCACCCAAAACTACTCAACTGTAAATCAATGAACTTGTATTTACACGAAGAAATGACCAAATACAAGCACCGTTTCGTCTTGCCTGAAGTGAAATACCCATATATCACTCACCCTGATTGTATTTATTTTATGTTTTATTTATGTTTTCATATATTGTTCATTTTTTTCTTAGAATTTAATGCGTTACTATGTACATGCATACAGATATGCCATTCGAAACGAGTTATGATTTAAATGTTAATATAAAATAACAATTACCATCTGTACATATATACATGTGATGTTAAACAAAATCCATTAGCGTGTGTGAGACATAATTCAAGTAATGTTCGCACGTATGTTCTGCCTTATTAATTGTGTCTAATTTACAAAGCATAGTGTCGTGTAGCATGTTGCCTTGATGTTACGTGGGCAGTGAGATGAGTTCCGGGGGAGAAAGGCAGTTGTTGAGTTCGCCTTCTTTGCTGTTGAGTCGATATGGCTGTTCCAGGAAAGTGTGTTGTCGATCGTAACACCCAGGTTCTTTGCCTTCTTCGTCTGCTTCCGTATTTGGCCATGGATGGAGAAAGGCTTGTCTATCACTTTTCGCTTGTTGGTGATGCAAATTATCTCGCTCTTGGCTGTGTTGAACATCCTTTGCCAGTCCTGCTCCCAGTCTTGTAGGCGGTCCAGATCCTCTTGTAGTGCACTGCAATCCTCCGCGGAGCCGATGGTCCTGTATAGTAGGCAGTCATCTGCGAAGAGGCGTGCTGTGGAGGAGACTCTACCTGGCAAGTCATTGATGTAGACTAGGAACAGGAGGGGTCCTAGGACTGTACCATGTGGGACTCCTGGTGTCATTTGTGCTGGAGATGTCTTACCGTCGAGTACCACCTGTTGTTGTCGGTGTGCGAGGAAATTTTCGATCCATCACAGAGTCTTGCAACTGATCCCGTAGTGGTGGAGCTTGGCTGATAGACTTCGATGGGGGACCTTGTCAAAAGCCTTGGATAATACAAGCAGTATTGCGTCTATTTGTTGTTTGTTGTTCAGGCCTGCTGCGAGCCCCTGGACAGTGATGATGAGTTGCGACTCGCAGAATCTCTTCTTCAGGAAGCCATGCTGTTGATCGGTGAGGAGATTGTTGGCGTCGAGGAAACTCATCACGTGGCTATGGATAATGTGTTCCATAATTTTGCTGCAGATTGATGTCAGCGAGACTGGTCGATAATTGGACGGGTTATACTCTTGTCTCCTTTCTTAAATAGCGGTGTGACAGGTGCGCTCTTCCAGTCTTCTGGCACCTGGCTCTGGTCGTTAGAAGCGTGGAATATTATGGTCAGCATTGGTGTTATGGCTGTGGCCACTTCCTTAAAAAATCTAGAGGAAATCTGATCAGGACCTTCGGTTTATACTTATTTATATCAATAAACAAACGTTTATACGGGCAAAAGCCCGCGTAGCGGGCGTTGACCGTTCANTTTACTAAAGCCATATAAGGAAAACTGCCACGCCCCCAGGCAGCCATGTTTTTCAACCAACCGGAACTATTTTCGAACTTGTCAAAGATATTTTTGGGACACATGTTCTGACTAAGTTTTATGAAGATTTGAAAATAAATGTGGCCTCTAGAGTGTAAACAAGGTAAATGTTGATGGCGCATGACGCACAACGGACAAAAGGTGATCACAAAAGCTCACCATGAGCACGTTGTGCTCAGGTGAGCTAAAAATAATGGTTTGATGATTGATTGATTTTTTGCTTTGGCATTGCATTTTTTTTTTTTCCAACTTTGTTACTTTCCAGTTGTTTCTCATTTTGTTTTTTCATAGACAACAACTGACTTAAAGTGATACAGAAAAAAAAAACATGTACTTGTTGTGTAAATCACATTGGGAAATCACAACCTAACAAATTTGCATTATTATGTCTGGTTACAAACAAATTGTATCAACATGATTCAGTTAAACTGATTATTGAACACATATTATAAAGTAATAATTCAAAACATACATAGAATTTCAATAAAGCATTAGGATTTAGTGTCAAAAGCAGGGGTTTAATTGGGTCAAAAAAAAGTTGCCGCCACTTAATTTCGTTGCTTGAAATAAAATAAATAGGGGCCAATCTAAGTCCATAATAATACAGGCAAAAGCCCGGGAAGCGGGCTTTGACCGTTTATACATATGGAAATTTAGACAAAACAATACAAAAAAATAATTATTTTTGTTATTGATACAACTTGATTTTTTTTTTGCCACGCGTCACCTTTTTTCGCGATGCTATTTATCTCCCCCTGAATACTTATCTTGTCCATGTTCTACCTCTGTTACTGGTTTACTAAAAGTGGTGACATTATTTTTAACACACACTCACAAGAAAAATAACCCGTCTAAATTGTATATTGTGTATATCTGGTTTCAACAAATCGAATAAGATAATTAGTCTCGTATTTACTTGCTTCACTCAATATCACTGTCTCATTGTTATTTTTAACCCTTCAAATTAATTTACAATTGTATAAACAGTTTTATTTGTTCAAAACATGAATGACCTTGTTTCTTTCGTCTTCTACATGACTCGGTGACGTCACTGCTGTTGTCAAACAATGACGTATCAGTTCGATGACGATATATCTCAAAAGGGAGTGAAAAGTGGAACTGACTTTCTGTTCTTTGTTAACATTTTAAATGAAAAACAGATATAGAATAAAAATCGATTGGAAAGTTAATATATAACTGATTTATTGCATTTGGTTACAAGAAATATCAAGCTAGATCTATATTGCGAAAGAAAGCCTTTTATATAAGTTATAACAGGAACCATTTTCGTCACAAAGCAATTTTTTGCCGATTTTAAGTTTAGTGTTATTCATTCAATCTAAATAAACAAAAAGTTTATCCTTTAATGAACAGTGTTGGTGTAATTTGTCAAGTTTATTATACAATATACATGATTATTCAAAGATCCTCTCTTGTTGGTATGTTAAGAAATTCTTAAGATAAGGTATAATAGAAAACAATAGTTTAACTCGTACTCGATCATTTTCATACCAAACTGTTCAAAACTGCTAACAATAAAACTGTGCTGACATAAACATCGGATATTGGCTTATATTATAATGTATTGTTTTTCTGTTTAATATTTTAGAAGCTGTTCTGTCAAGCGCTGGGCTGCACACATTTCATGAATTATTTTGACTGGATGCTAAATACTCAACGCCTCGATTCTGGATCTATCAAACTGGGAGGGAATGAAATGTAAGCAACTGTGAACTCAACTGTTGTGTTCAATTTTTGTGTTGAATAATTGTGATGGAACATAAGTGAACTGTAAAGAAAATGCAGTTATAATGAAGAGTATGCGTCTGTCATCAAAAAGCAGCTTCATTATAAAACATATCAGATATGCAAACACTGTAAAAGAGAAAAGAAATTTACAACTAGCAGAAAGCAAACATGTTGCATTTTTTTTTTTAATTTATGTAAATTCTGATAGTGCCAATGCATTTATAGAATGTTTCAGTAAGTCTAGTAGTTAATAACAAGGCTTGTCACCATAGGATGACATATGCCTCCTTTTTCCACATTTTTCGAAACCTAAATGCAAACTTTAAGTGTGACGGAATTTCAGACGGACAGATGGACAGACGGACAGTGCGATCACTATATGCCCACCTTCGGAGGCATAAAAAGCATGCCACCTGAAATAAAACACACTGAGTTTTGGGACCATTGTGTTGTGAAGACTCCAGTGAGACATTGAACTTTTACACATTATTAAGAAGCTTGTTTTAATATAGAACTTCTTGTTTATCATTTGACATATCATGTTGTGTTTATGTTTTTATGTTTAATCAGTTTATGCCATGACCAATACTTCAAGCGAGCTTTAGGCTTACGTCTTAGGCTTTAGCAAAATATCACTTCCAAGATAGATGCAAACACTTAGGGAATCATTGTTTTGTATAATTTATTGACTTTAATTTATAGGAATAGTTTTCAATTCACTTATGCAGGCTTTGCAATTAGACCTGAGATGAAAATAATGAGGTTCAACATCCTATTACTATTAAATACTTTTTTCGGCATAGCTGTTTTACCCAGCTTTTCACCTTAAATGACCTATATCGATAGCTATGAAGTGCTGAGAAAATTATTAGCAGACGCGAATGAATACATCCATTTTTCTTTGGCTGATTTGAGAGAAATCCCCCAGAACATCGGCCACATCACTACGTCTTTCAGTCCATCATATAGTATTTAACACTGTTCAGTGTATAGATCTCAGAACTATTCTCAGAAAGTTCGTAAGACTCATAGACACATAATTAGGCTCAGTTACTATTACAAATTAAATTTCACCTTGCAGAATTTCAGGGTCAGTAATCTGTCAGTTATCGTCAGGGGAATACATAATGGACTACCGTTAAGGGCCTCATAATGATGAAAACACAGTATTGCTTTTAAGATGTACAATAACATGAATGATAAAGAAAGAAATGAATGAAACCCTATTGGTAAATGCCACTTATTTGCATTGTTAGGAAAAACCAAAACTACCAAAATACTAAAGGTGTCATGATAAGGGGAAAATCGTTTAATTATCTAACCACACATGTGAGACGTTCATTTTTAATTACACGGGTGCGTTACAAATATGTGTTATGTGATAAACATCGCGAGATGTACCATGTTTAATGGTAGAAACTGTATTCACTGTTTCAGGAATTTTTTTATGTCTATTTGGGGAAAAAGTACCAAGCAAAATGGGGATTTTTTGAGTCGCGAAATCTTCCAAATTGGGAAGAATTTTNATTTAAAAAAAAAAAAAAAAAAAAAAAAAATTTATTTTTATTTAAATTGGGATTTTTTTTGAGAATGGGGAAAAAAATATCCATATTTGGCAAGGGGAATGGGTCCGACTATCGGACCCGTGAGATAGGCAGAAAAAGGCCTGTGTTTATGCAATAAACTTTTATAGTTGATAAAATAATTGATTTACATCGGATAAGGGATAAACAAGTGATGCACGTTTACAAATATTTAGTTGTTTAATGTATATATATGCAATTTCCGGGCGTATACGTTCTTATTACTTTTAAAAAGATATAAAACGTTGATTAATTAAAACTAAAATACAAGTTCAGAAGAAGTAGCACCAGAAAATAAAGGAAAGAAAAGTTGTATTTAATAGTAAATATTTTTCTGAAGAACAGCTCAAAACTCCTTCATGTACAAAATATATGTACTCCGTTTAGAAATCCCAATCAGTCTGTGCAGATTCGTTCATTCTTCCCAAAGACACAATTACGAGTCTATGTGTCTGTATCAATGTTATCTTGCTCATTAAACATTTCACTGAAGTATTAACAATAATTGATTTAATGTACCATAAAAACATTGTTGATTAATTTTTAGCATTCCAAAGTCATATTCATGAAAGATCTAGAATGATATAATATAATGTTGACATTGAAATCATAAATCGCGGGCTTAGCGCAAAACGGTCGTAACTGACTTTTTGTAAACTTTTCAGTACGATAAAAAATAATAATATTTTATTCATTTTTATCAGTAATACAAAATTATTTTGCATAAATGTAGGTATTGTACATTCATTTAAAGTTCACACAATATACCTCTATTGGCATTATTGTAGTCAGAGATATTTGTTAAATATCAAGATACGACTGTTTTGCGCTTAAAATCTTGTAATGTTTGATTATTTTTTTATGCAAAAAGGTCGTATCTGAAAATCAGATCAGTTTTTTTCTGTTCATATGTCTTAATATGAAGACTTTTATTCGGAATACTTGAAATATGTGTTTATTGAAATATTTTTTTTAATGATGGAAGAAAATACAAAAATTTACATTTATTTGAATTCAAGTTGGATTACCTGGAGTACATGAAAGCATTGCATTGTGCTTGTTTTTAACCAATAACTATAACTATAAAGTATTATCACTTTATTTTTTTTTTTTTTAATTATTTAAATGTATGCAGACATACTAGTAACAGAAAAATGATCATTACACAGTGACTGGGGGCCTGTACAGAATTATTAAGTAGAAGACCAATACATAAGAAGAAACAAGTTATTGTCATATCTTTAAATCTTTCATAAAGCATTTAATATTTGTATTGTAATTATTATAATTCAATAGAGTTCAAGTCAAAACAAGTCTTATCAGCTTATTTTAATAAAAAAATTAATGAACTTTGTTATTAAAAGCAGGCCTATAACCCTCTTTCTGAATTCAAATACAAACTACAATGTTTTCAAATATATTTATTGTGATATACGAAAAATGTTAAGACAAAAACTAGTACAAAATCCTATTGATCTTTTTCCTACCTTTTGAGCATCATTATTATAATTGTCTCAGTCTGACATGTTACACATTGGTACCATTGTCTCAGTCTGACATGCTATGTACTGGTATCATTGTCACAGTTTGGCATGATACATACCGGTACCATTGTCTCAGTCTGACATGCTAGTACCATTGCCACAGTCTCACATGTTACTTACTGGTATAATTGTAACAGTCTGACATGCCACGCACTGGTACCATGTCACAGTCTCAGATGCTTCGCATTGGTACCATTGTCACCATCGGACATGCTACGTACTGGTATAATTGTCACAGTTTGACATGCTATATACTGGTATAATTGTCACAGTCTCAGAGGCTACGAACTGGTATAATTGTAACAGTCTGACATGACATGTACTGGTACAATTGTCACAGTCTGACATGCCACGTACTGGTACCATGTCACAGTCTCAGATGCTACCTACTGGTATCATTGTCACAATCTGACATACCACGTACTGGAATAATTGTCACAGTCTGACATGCTACGTACTGATACAATAGTCACAGTCTCACATGCTACCTACTGGTACCATTGTCACAATCTGACATGCTACGTACTGGTATAATTGTCACAGTCTTACATGCTCCGTGCGGGTAAAATTGTCACAGTCTGACATGCTAAGTACTGGTATAATTATCACAGTCTACCATGCTATGTACTGGTACCATTGTCACAGTCTAACATGCTATGTACTGGTACCATTGTAACAGTGTGACATGCTAGGTACTGGTACCATTGTCACTGTCTGACATGCTATGTACTGGTACCATTGTCTCAGTGTAACATGCTACATACTGGTACCATTGTCACAGTCTCACATGCTACTTACTGGTATAATTGTCTCAATCTAACATGCTACATACTGGTATAATTGTCACAGTCTCACATGCTACGAACTGGTACCATTTTAACAGACTTAAATGCTATGTACTGGTACCGTTGTAACAGTCTGACATGCTACCTACTGGTATCATTGTCACAGTTTGACCAGCTATGTACTGGTTCAATTGTCACAGTCTGACATGCTACATACTGGTATAATTGTCACAGTCTGACAGGCTACGTACTGGTAAAATTGTCACAGTCTCACATGCTACGTACTGGTACCATTGAAATAGTTTGAAATGCCATGTACTGGTACCATTGTCACAGTCTCATAAGCTGCGTACTGGTATAATTGTCTCAATCTCACATGCTACATACTGGTATAATTGTCACAGTCTCACATGCTACGAACTGGTACCATTTTAACAGACTTAAATGCTATGTACTGGTACCATTGTAACAGTCTGACATGCTACCTACTGGTATCATTGTCACAGTTTGACCAGCTATGTACTGGTTCAATTGTCACAGTCTGACATGCTACATACTGGTATAATTGTCACAGTCTGACAGGCTACGTACTGGTAAAATTGTCACAGGCTCACATGCTACGTACTGGTACCATTGAAATAGTTTGACATGCCATGTACTGGTACCATTGTCACAGTCTCATAAGCTGCGTACTGGTATAATTGTCTCAATCTCACATGCTACATGCTGGTATAATTGTCACAGTCTCACATGCTACGTACTGGAACCATTGAAACAGTCTGATGTGACACGTACTGGTACCATTGTAACAGTCTGACATGCTAGGTACTGGTACCATTGTCACAGTCTTACTTGCTACGTACTGGTATCATTGAAACAGTCAGACATGCTAGGTACTGGTACCATTGTCACAGTCTTACTTGCTACGTACTGGTATCATTGAAACAGTCTGACATGCTAGGTACTGGTACCATTGTCACAGTCTTACTTGCTACGTACTGGTATCATTGAAACAGTCTGACATGCTAGGTACTGGTACCATTGTCACAGTCTTACTTGCTACGTACTGGTATCATTGAAACAGTCTGACATGCTAGGTACTGGTACCATTGTCACAGTCTTACTTGCTACGTACTGGTATCATTGAAACAGTCTGACATGCTAGGTACTGGTACCATTGTCACAGTCTTACATGCTACGTACTGGTATCATTGAAACAGTCTGACATGCTAGGTACTGGTACCATTGTCACAGTCTTACTTGCTACGTACTGGTATCATTGAAACAGTCTGACATGCTAGGTACTGGTACCATTGTCACAGTCTTACTTGCTACGTACTGGTATCATTGAAACAGTCTGACATGCTAGGTACTGGTACCATTGTCACTGTCTGACATGCCACGTACTGGTATCATTGAAACAGTCTGACATGCTAGGTACTGGTACCATTGTCACAGTCTTACATGCTAAGTACTGGTATAATTGTCACAGTCTAACATGCTATGTACTGGTACCATTGTCACAGTCTAACATGCTATGTACTGGTACAATTGTAACAGTCTGACATGCTACCTACTGGTACCATTTTCACTGTCTGACATGCCACGTACTGGTATCATTGAAACAGTCTGACATGCAACGCACTGGTACTATTGTCACAGTATCACATGCTAGGTACTGGAACAATTGTAACAGTCTGACATGCTACGTACTGGTACCATTGTCACAGTCTGAACTGCTACTTACTGGTATAATTGTCACAGTCTGAACTGCTAGGTACTGGAACCATGGTCACAGTCTGAAATGCTACGTACTTGTACCATTGTAACAGTCTGAAATGCTAAGTACTGGTATTGTTGTAACAGTCTGACTGGCTAATTGTGCTGGGACAATTGTCACAGTCTGACATGCTACTTACTGGTACCATTGTGACAGTCTATCATGCTACATACTGGTATTATTGTCACAGTCTAACATGATACATACCGGTACCATTTTCACAGTCTGACATACTAGTACTGGTACGATTGTAGCGTTTTTATTTATTTTTTATAAAGTACCAGAAATGGCATTTTCCAATTAGGAAAAAAACTACAAATTTCCCAATTGCTGTAAAAAAAACAATTGAAGAAAACAAAAAAACAAACAAATTTTAATTAGTTTTCCTATGCAGCTCTATGGTATGACAACTTGACAACATTTAGTTATTAATTTTTAAGTATTTGGGAGCAAAATATCAAATATACCAATTTCCCAATATGAAGACTTCACAACGTGAATTTTCCCAATTTCTGGGTTTTTCTCACACAATTTGGCTGGTACCAATACTTTTCCCAATAGGTAACACAAATCACGGCATTGTCTCAGTCTGTATGTATTGCTACCATGGTCTCAGTCTCACATTCTAGGTACTGGTACCATTACACTATCATGTTTATATTCTTTTTCAGTGCAAAACGGTTGCAACTGCAGATACGACTGTTTTGCAATGAAAATAATTTCATTTTCAGATACGACCTTTTGCCAAATGACGGTTTTAGGGTTTTTTTAAGCAGAATTTAGCTTAAATATTTTTTAAGATTATAAATATTGACATTATAGTAAAAAATATGCAATAAAGTCATTTTTGTAAAAAATGTCAGTTACGACCGTTTTGCGCTAAGCCCACGAAATACTAGCTTTAAGTAAAAATATAGCTTTAAGTAAAAATAAAGTCTTTATTTTATTTCCCTCTTCTACATAATCTTCCATCTTATAAACCTACTGACATCCCTGCATATAAGAATAAAACACAATAATGAAATACAAATACTTTGACTTTTTGGAAATTATTTCCTCTTTTCGTGGACCACAACTTAATTAGCAGGAGCATGTTTGTCAAAAAATGTTCTTCACATGATTCAGTTATTAAATTCTCGCAGGACTAGACGAAAGCATTCGTGTGGCACCTCTGTAAATAGAAAATGTAAAGTTAGATATAAGATATGATGTTAGGGCAGTGATTTAATGATAACCAATAATGCATTCTACATGTTCCCTTTAAAAAAAATGTAATTATATATTCTTCAAATAACATCACTTTCTTCTATAAAATAGATCTTTAAATTTAAAATGTCTAATATTGTTCAATTAAAAAGAGAACAACAATCAAACTGAGTATTAAAGAGTCTTTTAAAACAAGATTAATGGTTGTTTCATCTAAAGCCTCAATCTTTTTTTCTTTTTTTTTGTATAAAAACAAGTTACATTTTATTGCTTTGTTCAGTTACATATTTTTATGTCAAGCATTTTAAGGTTTTGTTCCACAATAATGATTATGTGCAGACATCTACAACTTATGTTATCTAAAACAGACATCTTATAAGCTTTTGCCCGTAAATTAGGTAGCACCTATAATCATATTAATCATTAGGTACTTTAAAAAAAAAAAATGGGGGAAATTGGGAATTTTTATTTTGAAATTGGGAAAAATGGTCTCATTGGGAATGGTGCCGTTTTACGTACCAACTTTATATAGAGGAAAAACGCTGGTTTAACGGACTCGTGGATAGTCCAGGAAAAGGCCTGTGACATCAGAGATAATCTTACACAGGATGTTAATCCTGCTTGCAACAAAAGACTAATAAATTATCTGATAACAAACAATGCCCTTGGGCTTGTGTGTATGCGATGTGGTGACTAAATATCCTCCAGTAGTGTACCCAAACGCGATTTCTTGTGATACAGATTAGCAGAATAAATTTGTTGCATTTGGTGACAATGACAATTGGCAGCAAAACCCCTGCAAAAGTATGTGTAATCTCAATAAATGACTAGCAAGTGTTAATTGAAGCATTAAAAATCAATATTTGTAAATGAAATTTAAGATTGTAAACCTTTGGATATGAATTTTTTATCAGAAAAATAACATGAACAATATGCTGTAGGGTAACAGACCTCATAAATATTAGTTAGTTATGGGAGGATGAGGAAGTTACAGACAGGTTAATTAAAAAAAGAATACACTTCATACAGGTCAGGGCCCAGGGCTTTTTTTCCCCTTTTTGGGAAGATAGCCCATGGCTTTGGAATTGGGAATTTTATCGGCATTTTCAAGAAATTGGGAAATTAAATTCAGTAGCCTTCTTTGGTAGCACTTTAGTACAACCATATATATTGATATAACTCTGAATTATAATTCAAATTTAAAGATAAAAATCATATGAATCATTATTATGTACTTTGTAACATGTAATTTAAATAAAATTGTGATAAAATAATCATGAGACACTTCTTAAAAAAAAAAAAAAAAAAAAAAAATTTTTTTTTTTTTTTTTTTAATTGGGATTTTTTTCCAAATTTTGGGAAAAAAGTATACCTTTTGCCATTGGGAACATAGCCATTATTCGGCTATAAAATCGGGCCAAAAAAATCCCTGGGGCCACAGGGCCTTACTTATTTTTATGAAGTAGTTAAAATGCTCCATTCCTAAAGGCACTGTTTTGAGCCATAAAAAGGAGTTGAACATAGATTTCAATAAAGGGATATGTTGCTGATTCAGCTTAAGACGTTAAGTTTTTACCTGCACTGTAAAATAGTAATTTTTTTAAATCTCTTGTTTTGTTGAGCAAATTTTAAGCCTCATTGTATAAAACTTTCTCACACCGCCATGCGCCTGTACGAGTATACGTCAGTTGGCGTCAGTACAATAAGGAATAAGAAGAAGAAGTTTCACCTTGTTAAAAAAAAAATTTGTTTATTAGAACTGTAAAGGAAACATCGCGAAAACACATTGCAATTAACTTTTGGCAGCAGCTGAAACAAAGTTTATAACCATTTGTAAATATTTAACGTTTAGCTATTTACAACATAACCACCTTTATATTTCTACTTTCAAACCAAAATTTAAACATGTATATTACACCTTCTTATTCAATTTATTGCATAAATCAAGACGTGTTTACATCATTTACAGACAGACGCTTGTTTTGCAGACAGACGATTGGTTTTGTTTGAAAGACGGAGCTCACAGTGTGTGTGGGTGACAGTGAGAAAATGAAGGAATCTCTATAGCCTTAACACGTGCGCGTGCAAGTCTAACTAATGAGCGAACTATAAATCATTGACCTAAGCGTGTCCTTCAATGGTATTGATTGAAAGTCTCCACGAGCGCACGTGCATGAACACTTGCAAGCGCGCACGTGTAAACTTGCTCATGCGTATGTGAGACCTTCGATTGCACGTTAAGACCTACACATGCACGTACAACCCTGCACGTTCGACCGTTACGAAAAATAATTTCGAAGTCAGCTCTATACCGACGCATATATCGCATGTTTAAATTTGAACGATTTTACTTTTGCTAGGGCAAAACCTCGGCGAGACCTGTTTCTACGTATTCATTTAAATTCTCGTTATATTGTTTTATGTTTTTCATGTAATACGTGTATTTTAAAATTATTGCTGAGAATCAGCTTTACATGTAAAAGTCTTCACTTGTCATATTTGTCATAATATGCAGACAATTGTTATTTGGATGGGGGGGGGGTGGGGGGGTAGCTACAAATAAGTGTCAATTTTCCCGAACGGCACATGTGCAGCTGTGTCGTATATGTGTGGTTGGGCTTTTATATAACAATCAACAATGATGACACGATATCGATTAAACTGATGTTTGCATCAGCCATATGTGCACAATTCAACACAAACAAAAAAGCTATTCGACAAAACACAATACTATTGGATGTAATAATGATAACATATTAACAGCATTCAAAATTATACACTGTTCCCGTGTGTCGTTAGCAAGATATTTATTTGATAGATTTCATCGCTGTATCTTGAATGCATATGGTCTCTGGAAAAGTTGTTAAACGTTATAACCTGGTTTGGTAATTAAAAATACGTGTTCACTGCTGTATTTATTATGTGTAATGTAATTAAATAATTTTACTACCACAACAATATTCGGAATAGTATAAAATACGGTCATTCTTCCCCTGTATTCAAGTAGCGCAGTTGTCAGCTACTGGAATGAGCCTTATGAGTATTAGCAGGTATGTATATTAATATACAAACCTGGTATTAGTAAAACAAGTTGATCCAAGAAAGAGTGTGTTGGTTAAGTGACGAATATTGATGAAAACGGCGCAAAAAACCCCAAAACAGACACACGATACTATCGATGAAAGCTTTTGATTGACGATTATTCATAAACGAAATGATATTTTTATTAAACTGTGTTCTTTGTCAGCACTTATATTACGCTTGTTTGGATATAATGGATATGATAAGAATAAATAGTTTACAGAATCTTTGACGTTTTAAACTGTCATTATTCCAAATTTTTAACAACTTTGTTTAACATATACATCCAGTCGGTTTTTCTCACCCGTATTAGCTAGTTGGTAAATCATCCACCTCTGACAGAGTTAGTTGAAATATAAAATTGTGTTTCACCCATTGTGTCATTAAAATCTTTTTGTCGAAGGGAGCACGAATTGTCCATTCAAGTGTAACAAGCGCATATACCTAGTTACCTTGGTGTGGATGGGATTAGCAGGATCATAGAATATCATGACAAACGACAATAACATGAGCCGCGTTTTTGGGAAGGGCTTAGTCCATGTGCGCAAAGTGTCGAACCAGATAAGCCTGCAACAAAGATCAATCAGGGACAACACTTTCCGCCTACACTGGATTTTCGTTTAGAAAACCCCTCATTGAAACGAAATATTGCATAAAGGCGGATAGTGTCTCCCTGAGTGGCCTGTGCCAACTGCACGGACTAATCTGTGATGACACTTTACGCACATGCATTAAGCCCAGTTTTCCCAGAACGAGGCTCATCTGATCTGACGAAACATCAATACAGTTGTTGTCGCGGAGAAACATGTGTAGTATCAAACTGTAGATAGTTAAAGTACATCCTACCGAGTACAAGGAATAAGAATAACGAATGTTACTGCGTATGAGAATAAACCATCATTATTGTATATGTCTTTAAACCAATAGCTATTTCCAGCAGTTACGATCGTTAGAATCTCAAGATCTAGGACATAATCTTCATTCGTACCTTTAAAGTATGCAATACCAAAATGACAAATAATATTCCTAACAAATAAGTGCTCGTATATTGCATATTACCGTAAAAATAGTTAACAACATTGAAAATGAAATAAACGATTACTGCATTGGATCCCATTAAAGTAAAAAAATAATTAAGAATGTTCATTTCTAAGTGAATGAAAAAAAAATCCTGTTAAACAGCATTGAGTGTGGCTATAATCAACAACGGTAATGTATTTTGCGTTTGATGTGTTCAACATATGCAGTCGTTGTCGTTCATGAAGTGCTTTTAATATATTGAATGACATGTAATATTCCCAGAATAGACAATCCCAGAATCGATAATATGGGCGCCGCCATATTGGCTATTACGTAACCCGCGATTGAAAAACGGTACTGAAGAATTTGACAGATTACAACGTTATCATAGTGTACACCCGCTTTATTCCAATAAACAGTACTTAATGACTTCGCACATTACGATTGAAAACAAGTGAAACATGAAACCAAGTGTCGATATGTATCACATCGTAAATCAATATAATTTAAATAAAAAATATACACGATAGATTCATAAAATATTTGTCTCTGCAACAATATTCAGTGACAACACGTAATGTTTAAGGCCGAGTTGGCATTTTTAAGCATACCTTTCAGTAATGCCTTTGTATAAAATTTAATTATTTCTTTATGGATTTTGTTTTTTCAAGCATAATTATAGAGGTATAGAAATATCTAAAGTCTGAAGTAAACGTTGTGATTTTAGCGTTAATAGTGCCGGAGATATTAACAAAGATCTATCAATATATAAAGATTGGAAACATCCATTCAGACCAATTTTTTTGGATAGATCTTTGATATTAATAAGATAGATTTAAGGTCGATGTAGACAATTAAATTGATATCTGCCTTTGTTTAAGCCTATATTATTTCTTATTAAATGTCGTACTTTCTTTACTTTCCGGAGATATTCATTAAGAAACGTTGTAAGATTAAAGACTGAGGACGACTTCTTTTATTAAATAATACATATCTTTGTTTGTCTAAACAGTTACCATTTCGCTATTAATATTTCCCTTATAAGTGTCATTTTAAAGGTAATATACAAATCTATAGCCGAAATGAAGTTTGTGATTCTAAAATTGTTCCGTAAATCTTTATTATCGAAACTCTGTAAGATTTCAGGTAGAGATTTTTTTTTAAATTAAAATTATGTATCTAGTTTAGTCTAAAACTAAAGTGGTTTTTAGCAATCTTTTATTTAAAAATCGCTCTCAAGCTAATACAAAAATATCTAGCCGGAAATGAATTTTGTGATT
>VMBQ01001868.1:0-32726 GCA_007657795.1 Dreissena rostriformis | reverse complement strand
GGGGGGGGGGGGGGGGGCGTGAGCACAAACTCCCATCAGAAACTCATAATAATGTAGATTACACATACTTGGCTCCCAAATTATAATTAATAACCGGATTTTTTTTTGCAAATAAATAAACTATATGTTGAGAAGCATATATTATGTAATAAAATATATTTCACACAATGGCGTTGCAAGACGAAACCGGAATTTAAGCATTGAAACAAAAATGCATGACGTCAAGAAAGAAGGAATAAACTGTCCTTTATTTTATTGTATATTTTATAGGTGCCTAAACAGTCGAGGCTCCCGTATGATAATCCGACAAATAGACAAACGCATTCAGTGTTTTATATTTTTTCTTCAAACAAGTTTTATTGTAATATTAATACCAAAATATTCATTTAATTTGCTAATAACATGCAAATATTGATTTCAAATATCAAAATAATTGTAATTGATAAAAGCTACATCGATGCGAGATTTAAGGTTGCTACAAACTCACAACAAGTTCAACCAATCACAATCTTGTTGTGGTACTCTTTAAACCAATCAGAATCTACCCGCGATATGTTTGAACGTTCTCGCTGTGACATGTCAGTTCTGTACAAGTGATGCTGTGTGAAAGGACGAGTAAAAGTTAATTGTGCATGTTTATTGTAATGTTATTGCACCTTTTGAAAACATATATAAAACAAACATGAATACTCGTGCGGCTTCTGTAAGTATTGTATTCAGTTATAATGTTTTTGGGCAAAAAGTATGCACATAATTATCAATGAACATTGAGGTCATCCATCTTTGCTTAGTCAGTCAATCGGTTTTATTTCAATTTATTTGTCAAATATGCTTCGGATTTTAACATTTTGGTACATTTTTTTTTCATTTTTGATAATGGTGACGATCTTTATTGGGTGCGTTTACATTATATGATAAACGGCGTGAATTTGATGAAAATTCATAAATGCATCAACCGCATACATGCTGGCTCTTGTCTGTTCTAAAAATAAACCACGTACAAGTCTGTTGCTACCTTTAATCATGCAGACGTTTAAACGTATTTCAAGATGCTGTTTTGTTTGACAGATGTAATAGCAGACGTTTTGATTGCAATTTAAAAATCTATATGTTGTATTGTAAATTCTGGGCTCCCTTTGCTTAAAATTACAGTATTCATAATTCTTATTTTTAATATTTCTTTGTATATGAAAAAAAAGTAACCCAACCATGATTTAATTTAGCAAGATGTGCAATTGTGAAGCCATTGTAAAATTATTTTTGACAACTGGTAAAAAAAGCCATATTATTTGTATTGTTTGACCTTTCAGGCTAATTTAGCCGGCAGGATGGCACTGCAGCAAAGCAACATTGATAATATTGACCAAATGCCTGGCAAGGCCCACCTCCTGCAAAGACCTCAGACATCGCACCTTATGCAAAGAAATACCCTTGGTGACATTGGAAATCAAGTGTCTGCAATCACAATATCAGATGCCAGTAAAAAGGGTCCAATCAAAAAAGAAATTGTACAAGTAAATATCAAACAACAGAAAGCATTGACAAAGACCAAAGCAACTACATCTCTCAAGGCATTAGCAGAGAAGAAAGAAACCACAAAGGTTTGTTAAAAAATATTTACTTTTTAATGTTATAACATGCATCTTATTGACATTTCAGACATGAGCGGTTTCTGGGAAGTTTAAATGCTGTAAAGTGCAAACATACAATTTTACATTTAAATACAAATAGATAGCGATGTTTCATTATTTACCATGCTGATCATCTTATATTTAATTAAAAGCTGCAAATAAACCAAGGTTATCGCTGAAACAATGGAAAAAAGATTTTTTTTTTTTTGCAAAATCTTTTTAATATATTTATATATATAAAATATTTTAAATCTGGCTAATAGATAAAGTAAAACATAAAATTGGTCTAAGTGGCTGTTTGTTAGAAGATATCCCTTTTCAGTTCCATGTGCCGCATGACAAGCCTGAAGGTAGAGCAGTTTCTCAATGATTGGTTTACTTTGTAGGAGCACGATGAATTTCATTTTGTTGAGCCCTCTGTTCCTGCGCGGGTTCCAGTCCCAACAGCCACTGTTCACCCATTGCCAGCCGCACACGTGCCTATGGACACTAGTGATGTGGGACAAGATGCATTTTCTAAAGCTTTGTTAAATGTACAGGACATTGATGCAAATGATAAAGAAAACCCTCAACTAGTCAGTGAATATGTCAACGATATATACGAGTACATGAGAATATTAGAGGTATGTTGTTGGAATTTGCTAGCTTATGATGTACTTGTTTTGAACCAAGTTTTTGAATAGATTATTTATGAAGAGGATGTGTACTTGTATGTTTTTGAAAGCAGTGTACAAAACATTTTAGTTTTTAAATGTGCTAACTGCACTTAAAACATTTGTGGAAAGAAGCTAAATCATGAATTGGCACCCATGTTTAGTACTTAGCTTGCCTGGCAAGTGTCTGAAGCCCAGAATCAAGTACATGCCCTGTGTATCTAACAACAATATCATTATGATATTGCTCAGCTGAGTCGAGCTGACATGCAATTTCAACTCAGTGTTGTTTTGCCTTAAATCACGCGCATTGGATGGAATTTGCGTTGGCTGATACATTTTTGGATAATTGTTTGAAGTTTCAAGCATTACAAAAAAGCTTGTTGACTGGCCAGACTATTAAAATCGGACATTGATTTGTCAGTATTGCCCAGACTGAAAACTGTTCACCTTTGGAATACAGACTCCCACTAATTTCTTTCCCTGCTCATATGGTAATTTGTATGCAACTCACAGAGTGGTATTCATATGTAATATGAAATAAATATTTTATGGAACACCTGCTAAAAAGCCATAATGTAATGCAACCACGCACACTTAAGTGCCCATTTGACAAGTATACCATCCCCTTGTCAAATCCTAGCTTGATTGCTGTAGCTTTTATTTACACTTTTGAGAAATTATCAATGCAGCAGGTCCTTGTTGGTCAATAAATTCATACTTCAAATGTTCATTGTATTTAATTTCAGACAAAATATCCAGTTGCCGAGAACTACTTGGAGAAGCAAGAGATCTCTGGGAAGATGCGTGCCATTCTCATAGACTGGTTGTGTCAAGTTCATCACAGATTCCATCTTCTCCAAGAAACTCTCTACCTTACTGTGGGCATCATAGATAGATTTCTCCAGGTAGCTATTGTGTTGGTTGTTGAAGTTTTTCTTTGATGAATCATTACAGTGGACTGGCAAGCAGAATTTGCAAGTTAACTGTACTTGTAATGTAGTCTGGCCCTCTGTCAATATGAAAACCATAAATGATATGCCCTTAAAGATATTAAGTTATTTATTTAATCTAATATTTAGATGGTTTTAACTGGCAATAAATGGTTTCTAATGATTTGATAAGTCCGAAAAGTTATTTGTTATTAACTTATTATGGTTATAAGAAATTTACAGTACAAACTACCATTCACTTGTTCTTAAATTTCTATACCGAGTTTAGCCCTAAGCTCATATCTTGCTTAAAAGAATTAGGTTGTTTTGCCATTCATTGCACACTATGTTTACACAATACAGCTTTTGTTTTTTGTCAAATGTATTGCTGAAATTTGGATCCGATCCATTCCCAATCTTCAAAGTTTATTTTCCCAAAATTTTGAAAATTTCAGATCATCTCCATGTCGAGTTCTGTTGATTTAATCTTAGCAAATATGATGCCAAAAATAAGGTCATCCTTAGAGCTTTGGCACCCGTTATGCTGTGCTCTTGTTTTAATTATATATTTATAACAAGTAAAACAACAGAAATTTCTCTAAATTTAGTTAAAACTGCATTTTTTCCCAATCTTGAGTGTCCGAGGCCTGATTCACCAACAAATTCTAATACTAAACAATAAAGAATAGACTTTAAGACCCGAGCAACATATACCCACCGTTTGAATATATGCAGGCTACCACTGGTGATTAACAGATTATGTCATTAAAAGAACCTTCTACATAAAGAATGATGTAGATAGAGACAGTTAATGCAAAGTTTGACAAACCATTAAAACACTTATTATCCCCCGCCAGAGGCGGAGGGATATNACTTTTGTGTCCGGAGCCATATCTTGGAAGTGCTTCAGCGGATTTCATTGAAACTTGGTATGAGTATATATATGGATAAGAGGATGATGCACGCCAAATGGCATTGTACAACATCTGTTAATAACAGAGTTATTGCCTTTTGTATAGTCAGGCCTTTTTCTGTCTATTTGGGGAAAAAGTACCTAGCAAAATGGGGATTTTTAGAGTCGTGAAATCTTCCAAATGGAGAAGAATTTTCATCGACAAAAGCATTATTTGGGCAGGGGGTTTTACAGCCATTTTGGATAAAAATCATATAAATTATGGTTATATATTTTGTAGGTTGTTTAAAAAATAAAATTGAGCTATAGATTCTAATAATCATAAGTCATAAGACACTTCTTTCTAAAAAATGTGTTTTTTTTTTGGGGGGGGGGGATTTTTTTTGAGAATTGGGGAAAAAATATTCATATTTGGCATGGGGAATGGGTCCGACTATCGGACCCATGAGATAGGCAGAAAAAGGCCTGATAGTAAGTAGTATGTTCAACCGTCCGATTTGCACCCATCCTTAAACAAAATATATGTTGCGGGGATATCAATTCTACAAATTTGCTTGTTGAATATTCCAATTTAAAGACTTAAGTCTTAGAATTGGTTGGTGAATACGGGCCCTGGTCCCATTCCCAAACGGACCCAAATCCCAAAATGGTGAAAAAAACACTGCAATATTATTTTTTTTAAGCTACAAATGAACTGTTGTTGGATTATGCTTTGTCTATCAATTACAGTGCATCATGGCATTAATGTGCAAACATAATATTTTAGGAAAGTCCAGTGTCCAAAAACAAGTTGCAGTTGGTCGGCGTCACATCCATGTTGATTGCATCAAAGTATGAAGAGATGTACGCACCTGAAGTTGCAGACTTTGTTTATATAACAGACAATGCATATACTAAAAAGGAAATATTGGAAATGGAACAAACTATCTTACGGACATTGAACTTTAGTTTTGGAAAGCCATTGTGTTTGCATTTCTTGAGGAGGGATTCAAAGGCTGGTCAGGTATGTTTAAAAGCAAGAAAGATTGTGTTATTATATAATGTGCGAGACGTGTACAAGTGCAGCCAAATAATCCAAAATTGGAACCTTTAAAATGACATGTTGATAGATTTTTGCACCATCACTAAATTGATACATGTACGAGTTGAAACATCAGAACTAAAGAACTCCATTATAAAACTAGAATAAAAATTGAGAAAGAAAAAGTTTACCGCCACAGTGCATAGCGCAAAGTATCGCAAACATACTTTGGTCAATATTCTTTAAATAAAAATCTCCTTTTTTTAGTTTTGATTGAGAGTTTCGACCCTTCTTTTTAAGGAGGAATATGTGCATATTCTTATAGCCAAGATTTGAGATGATGAGCGTACAGAAAAGAATCTCAATTATTTTGTTTCGCATTGTAATGCTTATACTGCTTATAATATATTTCTAATGATTACCCATATACGAACATGTTTTTAAAGCAGGAGTCTTCATATAAATCATTGTTTCCCTCCCTGGTGTGCAGTGGTCTTAATTTTTTAATGGGACAAAATTTGTCATTTCAACGATCTGTGAACAAGTCACTTAAGTATGCCGATTGTTTTCCCTCAAATGTCATTGTCACTTTTGGGAGTGTTGTAATCTGCTGGCTTGGAACTTTGCCAACTGTATACACTATGTAAAGAGTTTCACCACTGTGAATCATAAATACTGCAGATTACCTGTTTGAATACAGTAATTATTATAATCGCTGTTTAGGATTGTACCCTGCTAGTATAATAGTTTTGTGGCTAAGGGTTGCATGTGAAAGTGTTCAAATTCTTTTTTACTTAATCATGGATTGAGCATAAAACTATACCAATCATGTCAAGACACTCTCAACCCATCATTAGTGTGTAAGACACTTCGTAAGGTTGTTGTACATGTACTATTTCTGTAATTGTACAGGTGGATGCCAGCAAGCATACATTGGCCAAGTACCTGATGGAGTTGACTATCGTGGAGTATGACATGGTGCAATATCTCCCTTCCCAAATAGCTGCCGCAGCCCTGTGTCTTTCTATGAAACTTCTAGACGACAGTAGATGGGTGAGTAGCATGTACACTGGAGTTCCAAACTGATTTAAACCTGTTGAAACAAGACTCTTTGTTTTCTTGACAGGCTTCCTGAAAACGCCGGACCGCCGGTCTTGTCTGGCAAAATTCTGTACGGTCAGGCGAAGTTTCTAATATCGCCGGTCCTTGTGACAGGCCAAAAAAATTATGACAAAATACTGAAAAGTCTAATACTTTTTCAAAAGAACGAAAACACCCCATTAGAATCACTCTTTTCGTGAATTTCAAGCCTTTTTGTCATTAAGAACACTAACGCGTCACTAATTCTTAAGAGTGCTCTCCCTTTGAAATGTTGTTATTTCGAAAACGTCAATTTCAGTGGTCCCACATATTACCATCTATCCAATTACAATGGTTGTAACAAAAAACTACAAATGAAAAACATGTCTTTGCTAAAGTTCTTCAATGGCAACACCAATCGTGTTATGTTATTTTGTTTTGAGTCTGACTAGAATTTAAAGCTGTTGTCCATCATACACTGTAATCACTTGAACACGCAAGTATTTTGTTTTACTTTATCGAGTGTACTTATACACAGGCTTCACATTGCAATAAATATGATGATATATATATTAATTCTTCAGTTATAAACTCACGCTGTTCGGTCAGGTGAATTTTTGTCCGGACAGGCTAACTTTTCCATCAGCCTGTCCGGTTGACAGGCACTTTTTGGGACTTTTCAGGAAGCCTGTCTTGATTTAAGTTAGAGTTTTCTTCCAATCTTGCAACTTCATTAGGCTCCTTTTATACTCAAATGATGCAAATGGGTTCTGTAAATGGATTGTTTTTTGTTTAACTAGATTTATTGATAACTAGATTTATTGAAGTTGAAAATCCTTGTTATAAGATTGATGTATGGTGGACGGCTTCAAATTCATTCCCATTTTGGCCCTACAATCACTGACCTAGTTGGGGATTGTATTTCATGTGTGTCTGGTCAATGTCATTGTAAATAGAAAAGCTGTTTCTTGTAAGAAACTTTAGTTAGGAGATATTGCAATGAAACTTTATGTAGACTGCTTATCTTCAGACTGATCATGGGAGTTCATTTTGGAATGGAAGCCTCATTATTTCAGCAATGATTGATGACATGATCGTACCTAAATTAAACAGGTTATGTATTATGCAATTCTTTATCTCTTTAGACTGAGACATTGTCCCACTACAGCTCCTATACAGAAGAGGAACTCCTGCCAACCATGCGTAAACTTGCCAGTCTAGTCATCAAACAGGAGGATTCCAAACTCAAACTCACAGTAAGTGTAGAAATCAGCATTGAATAAATGTATTCGTAATTGCATTATTAACAACATGAAAAATCTTCATATTTTGCCAAGTTGCACATTGGAGTGCTGTTTTATACTTACATTTATTGAGTTTCATTGGTCTGTCTTCAATTATCACTTAAATTGTATAAATACATTTTTGATTACCATTTAGCTGCTTTGACCTACACATTGTTTGGAAGAGGAAATACTTTAAGTTTTTATTTCATATAGGAACGCACAAGTAATGATGTAGTAACACCAATGGTATATATATTTAGCACCCAAACCACATCTGATACTGTATTAAAATGTTATTATTTATTATATTTTTTTTCAGGCCATAAGGACCAAATATTCTAGCTCAAAATTCATGAAGATAAGCACCTTACCGGCATTGAAGTCTCCAATGGTGCAGGAACTTGCAGGCTCTTCAGACTGCTCCTAATGCAATGGTGGATCCAAGCTAGTCCCGTGATATTGTGTTTTTAACTGTGATTGTGAAAGAGGAATGCTGCATTCCAGCTTATTTATTTGTGTGTTTGCAATGAAAATGGTATTGACAGTTGCACTGAGAGTTTTAAACAAGTGGGTGGTATTAATTGTTGCATTTATATTTATTAACTTAACATCAGTGTTAAGTACAGAACAACCAAAAAAATAGAAATACTAGAAAAAAAACTGCAAAGAAGTTCATCTCATCTTACATTCTTAGCTATCTTAATATAATGTATTCGGTCCAAATTTTTAATTTTGAGTTAAAGAACTAGAATAGAATGAAGTTGGAAGACGGTTTGGCTAAATGTTAGGCTGTTTTTAATTGCCTTCAAAATAGTAATTCATCCAAATCATAAGTTACTAGGATTGCTCAATGTATATTGTACTGTTCTTTGAATGCTTTGTGTTGTGTTTTTTGGTCACATGTTAACATCAAGCTAAGTTGGTATGCACAAAGCTCCTTAGGGAAATCTCTTTAAGTTGCGACGTAGGTCAGATAAATATAGAAATTATTCTATTAAAGATTTCATGTTTTTTGCTTATACAAAAATTCAGTATTAATATTTCAATATTTACTTTTTTTCAAAAACATAATGTCAAAAGACCTAAAAGAAACATGAGGACATATACTAGTTTTTTTCCCCCCGAAGGAGTTTTCATGTATATTTGCTTAGGTTTATAGATTTGTGACTACATTATCTTGAGATAATCACCAGTGAATTATAGTTGAAGGTTTTATGATGGCTTTGGAATAATCAATATTTGTTAAACAATAATCATTGTCTCAATTCGCACATAATCATGCAGTTTTTAATAAGCCCTGAAAGCCCTATGCATACACCCAAACTGGCGTGTTGGAACGTGTACCCGCCTTTTTATAGTTTTTTATTTGATTAATTATGCCAGTGTTGGTGTATGTGTTGATGGTTTTCAGTGGTTTATTAAAGTTTGATAATGCATTTAGAGTAGTTTATTTTGTAGTGGTAGTGTTTTTATGTAGATTTTGAATGACTTGTATATATACATAATTTCTATTTTTTAAATAAAATTATAAAAAAAAATGTTCCACATTTTATTTACGCTTATATTCAACAACGAACAAGGAGTAGACTTAAAAAAAAAAGGGAAAATCAAGCATGCATCTAAGCAGAAGCTGAAGACAAGTTGCAACACAGTTACAGGCTTGCACTAGGGATGGACTCGCGTCGTTAATTGGCCAACGAATGCGTTTCACCTAACAATTGAAAATAACGATTTCATAAATTTAAAGCCTGAATACATGACCTGTCACTAATTTGTTATACCCCCATTACCATTGTAATTATACCCCAATTACCATTGTAATGGGGGCTATATAGGTGTCACTTTGTCGGTCTGTCCCGCTTGTCCGGGCCATAACTGTCGTCTATCAAGGGATTTTGAAATCATTTGGCACATATGTTCACCATCATTGGACGGTGTGTCGCGCGAAAGAATTACGTCAATATCTCCAAGGTCAAGGTCACACTTTGAGGTCAAAGGTCAAAAATGGCCATAAATGAGCTTGTCCGGGCCATAACTATGTGGTTCATCAAGGGATTTTAAAATCATTTGGCACATTTGTTCACCATCATTGGACAGTGTGTTGCGCGAAAGAATTACGTCAATATCTCCAAGGTCAAGGTCACACTTTGATGTCAAAGGTTAAAAATGTCCATAAATGAGCTTGTCCGGGCCATAGCTATGTTGTTCATTGTGAGGCTTTGAAATCAATTGGCACATTTGTTCACCATCATTGGACGGTGTGTCGCGCGAAAGAATTACGTCAATATCTCAAAGGTCAAGGTCACACATGAGTTCAAAGGTAAAAAATAGCCATAGTTGAGCTTGTCCAGGCCATTACTATGTCGTTCATTGTGGGATTTTGAAATCAATTGGCACATTTGTTAACCATTATTGGACGGTGTGTTGCGCGATAAAATTACGTCGATATCTCCAAGGTCAAGGTCACACTTTGAGTTCAAAGGTCAAAAATGGCCATAAATAAGCTTGTCTGGGCCATAACTATGTCATTCATTGTGAGATTTTAATATTACTCTCCACATTAATTTTGTTCACAGGCATTGGATGGCGTATCATGCCAAAGAATTCAAGATTTCAAAGGTCAAAATGGCCATAAATGATAATGGCATAATAATTCTTAAAAATTGCCATAAATAAGCTTCTCTTGTTTTGTGAGACAGCATGCAAAATATTCTGTGTCAATGCAGCATGTGGGGGTATACGTCACGTCAGTGACAAAGCTCTAGTTGGTTGAAAAATAAGTACATTTAGTCGCATTTTTAAGTAGGATGCCTTTACAGTTTCTTTGATGAAACAAAACTTTAGTTTAGACTTAATCTTGATGTGTGCAGGATCACGTGACTTTGAGGTCACAATTAAATAGAGGATATTTGTTGGATTCGGTGAGTTATCGATTTTAATTCACGAGTGATCATAGAAATTAATCTTTTTTTAATAAAAAATATATATTTTCTATGATCACGAGTGAATTAAAATCGATATTCCACCGAATCCATTTTTTTTTCTTTTTATTTCATGCTTTTATCACAGTTTATATAGAAGAGTTTAACTAAAGAATGTCGTAGGATAATGACGTCATTTCGTCAAAGTAATGACGTCATTACACAGTAAACAGTGAAAATTTTCGATAATTTTCACTGATAATTTTCATGGTTTGAAAAAGTGAAATTATCAGTTTTAATTCACTGATATTTCTCTATAAACCACCGGAAAGCATTAAATAAAATGGATTTAAACGCACTGGTGTTTCTTTTTTATGCCCCCAAAGGTGGGCATAAAGTGATCGCACTGTCCGTCGGTCTGTCCTTCTCTCAGTCACACTTTGCGTTAAGGTTTTGCGTTTAGGTTTCAAAAATTGTGGAAAAAGGGGTGCATATGTCATCCTATGGTGACAAGCCTTGTTTCAAATTACTTTTTAAAACCATTCTTCTTACGAATTTCTTTTAGTGCATTAAAGACAGTTTTTATGCTGCTGATGGCATTAAATAAAATAACTTATTTACACAAATAAAGTTTTTAACGGTGTGTTTGCATTCTGTCCAGCCCGTGTGTAAACCCTTGAGAACCCCGTTGATTACGGTCGTTAATATTTATGAAACTGCCTCTGGTACTGGTTGCTCAGTATCCGGTTTGTCAACTGATTGCTCCGATTGGGGGTCAAACGAGTTATTTCGGGTCGGATAATCCAGATTAAGGATTTGAATAAGTTGATCACTGGCGACACTTCTTTGGAGATGCATTAATAAACGATCCAGTGATACTTCCTATGTGGTGCTAATGACCGGAAGTTTTTAAAATACATGGAGAAATCTACAGGATGTGCTTGTTTTCAACATATTGCAATAGCACTAACAATAGTGCGATTCAGCGAAGGTTAATTCATCCACAAATGTACAGAAACATACAATCACAACCCATTTGAAAACATTAGGACCTATAAGTTGAGACCTGGTGGAGTTTTTAAACACAAATCGATGTTTTTTTGCTCATGTGACGAGCTAATTAACATCTAATTTAATCGTCAACGACCTCAAACGATTGCTTTTAACATACAAATGTTGCTGCATTAACAAAAACATGAGCTTCTTTACGATCTAGTAGATACTTTTGCATTCTTCCAAAAGGAGGTGGCGCTAAGAACTGGAGGTGGTGGCAATGCACGATATATGATTTGACAGTCGTATCACAATACTATTAAACATAATTTTAATTTGATAATGTTCCTTTTTCATAAGATATTTATTTTTCAACGTAAAATCGCAAATCCAAATCTATACAAAACATGCAGACGTTCTATTAAAAAAAGCCGGTTACACTCCATACAGAGTTGTCGTTCGTTCCTTTCTCTCACAAACATAGCCTGCGTTGGGCGCACGCCATATTTGCCTATTTTCTTGGCAAAACATCGCTGGTAATTAAATAAAGCTTTAAGTGTCAATTTTGTAATCCAAACATATTGATTAATATAAAACATCCTAATATATAAACAGATGGTTCTAAAACTAATTCAAGTGAATTTATTTTAGGGACTATTTTAAATGAGTGCGAGTAATGCGCCAGCGGAATGGGTAAACCCATATGGAGGTTACTGACATTTTCCGAGAGTACAATTAAACTTAAATTGATAGAAACACAAAAACAAACGTTATATTTTTTATATTAGGGAAAAGGTGATTTAATTGTAAGTTTGCTGGTAGGATAAGGCTAATGAGTTATTTTTCAGGTACTGCCAAACCTGTTATATTAAAGTATTGTAAATCCCTTTGTTTTAATGATTTTCCTTTTTCAGTATAATTCATTTAATACACTTTTTCCGTAGATCTACTACAAAATCGAAATATATCATGTTATCGACTTGACATGAATGCGAATGTGACAGACGTCAATAATTGAAGAAAGTATTGATCGTGTACACAAGGGGATTTATTCACTTACACGTATGTGATATTGTGCGATCCTGAAGCATATTTGAACTTAGAAACGGAAACAAAAATACCAAACAGTGAAATACAGAATCAAGTTGCAATTGTCATTGACGAGTGGTACGTCAATGAAAAATGATAGTGTAGAATGTATCGTATGTATAAAAGTTCAATTATTCAATAAAACCAAAAGGGTTATATAGATGATTTAACAATTATTTATATGCGCTGATGTATTGACTGGACGTCAAAATATGAAAAAAGACATGCACACTCACTAATTGTTATTTTGTATTTATTGTTTTTATTGTAATAACCTTATTTGTGACCATTAAGGTGTGAAGTCGAAAGTTTTTCCCCACTAATCCGACCCACCTAGTATCGTATTCACTTTAGTAACTATATAGCTCGCGATATTTTTTGGAACATTCGTTCATATTCACTAAATAAATTGTAAATTACCAACTTGTTTTTCTCATTTCTTTCTCACATATTTTTCACTTTCTCATTTCTTTATAACCTATTTTTCACCAAATAATACAATGTGGAATTATAATTATCAACACAAAATCATATCGCACAATATTCATAAGACAATTTCCAAGCACTGTTCAAATCAAATAAAACAAAATAACTAACTCAACATTCTTATATTTATTAAGTGTAAACACACAAATAATGAAAATATTAGTTCGATCACGTTCTACCTGAGTTGGCCTGCATTGCAAATCAACAGTCACTTTCGTATAACCGCTTGCGAAGTTAAGGACGTTCTTATTAATCTGCCTATGGGTAAAGCTTCTGGCCCTGACGGTATACATAACAAATTACTTTAAGAGGGATCTAATGAACTAAGTCAACCACTATTTGATCTCTTTAATATGTCTGTGTCTTCGTCAACAGTACCATATGATTGGAAAACGTCAAACGTATGCGCAATATAAAAAAGGGGACGTTTCAATTCCCTCGAATTATCGTCCAATTTCACTCCTTAATACAATGGAAAAAGTACTAGAAAGGATTATCTTTAAACATGTATTTAACTTTCGATATTCTGATTTTTTTCACAAATTTTCAATCTGGATTTATGCCAGGTGACTCGACTGTCAACCAGCTTACGTACCTTTACAATGCGTTTTGTAAAGCACTGGATGATGGATTGGACGTCAGGGTGGTGTTTTTCGACATAAGTAAAGCCTTTGATAAAGTCTGGCATTTTGGCCTTATATTGAAATTGAAACATGCCGGTATCAAAGATAATTTTCTGAACTGGTTTTCTAACAATCTCTACCAAAGACATCAAAGGGTAGTGGTTCCTGGGGCCTCATCTTCCCAAGCGGCAATCAAGGCTGAAGTTCCACAGGGCTCCATTCTTGGTCCACTATTATTCCTTGTATATATTAACGACATTGTAAATGAAATTGAAGCTCATATTAACTTATTTGCAGATGATGCTAGTTTATTTGTAGTTGTTCGCACTTTAAATTATGCAGCCGCCGTTTTACAAAGCGATATAGACAAAATTGCAATATGGGCCGATACATGGTTAGTAAAATTGAATCTATTGAAGTCGGAATCACTTGTTATATCGCGCAAGAGGGACAAACCCTATCATATGCATATCCATTTGTATGATACTCCAATTCCTCAGTGAACAGTCACACACATTTAGATGTTATTTTTTCAAAATTCAAACTGAAGCTGCCCGCATTGTTTTAGGCTGTACCCGATTTGTGTCCTCAAGGTTACTTTTTAACGAAGTTTGATGGGAAACTCTTGGAACAAGAAGGTCCAAAGTTCCAAACACAAGCTCATTCCTTTCTTCAAAATGGTCGGAGGTCTAAGTCCAGAATAGTTGTCCTCATTGTCTCCACAATCAGTAGGTGAGCGATCTACAAGATCGTTACGTAATTCATCCCACTTAGATGGTGCTCGGTCTAGGACTTCTGTATACACAAATTCCTTCTTGCCCTCAACAATTGCTGCTTGGAATTCACTTCCAAACGAAGCTAAGCTTGTTGATAACATATCCGATTTTAAAATGGCACTTGATCTCAATAAATCTCGTAGTAATCCATTGTTTTATTATGGTAAGCGAAGACAACAAGTTGTAGTTCGATCGCCACTTTGCCAATGCGGAAAAATAGAAGACACTACTCACTTTTTACTGGTTTACTGGTCATTATTTCACGGAGTTGATAATCTTACCCCTATAAATAGTTTTGCTGTGTGTGATGCAGTCCATAGTTTCATCGAAGGCTCGGGAAGGTTCAGAATGGTTCAAATATCGGTTCTCCATGTTTTAACATTTTCTTTTCTTATAAATAAGTACTTTCATTGTCCTTTTGTTTTCTTACGTACATTGTTTCAACAATTTTGATTCCAATTTTATTCACATATTTGTTTAACCTCGAATTATTATTCACTGTTTTGTGTTTAAAATGCAAATTAGCGTCACTATGTTTGTAAATATATTACTGAGGAAAGTAACCCTACTAGCTTTGCTACCGTTCCAATCCTATAAACTTTAGATGTTGGTAATCTTTTTTGTTACCACATACTAGAATAAATATGTTTAAACCAAATAATGACAATAAATAGGGCTAGTGTAACATCAAATAAATTTACTAATATTGATAGTGTCTAGCCCAAGCTCCTGCAAGCGGTAGTATACAACACAATCATTTCAACATGATTAGTAGAAGATGGCCTCAGATGATGTTTTCCATCATATTAAGACATTTAAGACAATTATTTACACACACATCAATTCATATTAACAGCAACAGTTGTTTGCTTGCAGATTTGACAAGTGTGTCGTGCAGGTTTGTTTTTAAACAAAGGCCAAGGGAGTTCATGTAATAAAAGCTCACGTGTATGTCGCCGGTTGGTAAAAAGGGTGCCGCGAATCCGGGACTAGATTCCTGGACCCCTAGCTATCGGGGTGCGTTGTCTACACAGAAGGCTTATCCTGGTCGCTTACACAGCAAATCGCCAGTCTCGCTGTCATGCGGTAACGTGACACGTTTACGTCAATAACAGGCTTACGTTTACGTCAGCAAGGTGCCACACTGAGCTCTTACTTGATGAGACTGCCTGACAGCATTGTTACCGTGCAATAAACGATATTGTTTTATATGTAAGACGTGTGTCGAAAGTGAACGTTCAGCATGCCTTTATGATGTGTCCGCTTTACGCAAATATCACTTTAACAGAAAGTGCTCTTTTGGTAAATCCAAATTTCAACGTACTTAACCCAATAGAGAAAATGAACTTCTTGCTGTCAGATGAGCGCCTTATTAAACCCAGTTTCAGAGCCTGTCATGACATTTTAATGAAGCGACGCAACCACGTGTATATTTGATCCATTTAATGTGTGCGCATAATCAATTGCGTATCAAATAGTAATATACGTTGAAATTCATAACTACAAAACGTGTTATAATATACGAATTGCATTTCTCATATTGTTTATCTATGTAAATATATTTTATTTTATTTTAAAGAAAATTAATCATCTTAAATTTAATTTCCTTAAGGATCTTTATTATATTTCTAACAGATGAGAAACATTTTATGATGCATATACACCATGTACTTATTGCACGCTTTTATAATGTTTATGACCATAGTCTCTCGTAACTCTTTTAGAGTGGCTTTGTACATATGTATACTGATTTTGTTCTGCTTTACTGTGTTTGTATGTACAAAATTGAGACGTAAATACACTCTGTCTGTCTGTCTGTCTGTCTGTCTGTCTGTCTGTCTGTCTGTCTGTCTGTCTGTCTGTCTGTCTGTCTTTTCAATATAACATGATGATAAAAAGGCAACACATGTTTGTTCGAAAAAGACACTCCTCGACAGTTTGCCTCAATGGTTTAGCTGACTATGCATTTAATTAACACTATTATTATTATTTTTATTTTTTTCGTGACCTCATTATGGTTTTCTTTGTGTTTTAGCAATCGCCGAGTCCTATATATTTCCATGTGATGTCCGCAATTGTCAACCCTGCACAAACCCACATATTTCTTCTAGTGAGATGTTTCACTGGGCGGACGTTGGAGAGTGTGGTGGGCCCAGAACGGGTCTCCCCATGTAGTCGTGTGTCAAAGCAATGACCATGCGTGCTGGAGGCAGGTGCGGATCGTTTCCTTTATGATATCATCTCGATGGCGTTTGTATGAAGTTTGTGTAGGGAGGATGCTACGGGATTGCGGACCGCTTTTAAACGGAAAACATGTGCACCTTGATTTATCGAGTGTAAATTTTCTTGAGGGAATCAACAGACGCCCATCCCTCATTCACACCCTCCCCACAAACAAGAAACACTTGAAACAAAATCGAATCAACAGTAAAGAACATAAACTAAAGTTTCTGTGCAAAACAACACAGACGCAACAAAAAACAAACATACAAACTGTTATATCGTTTTTGTGCGAGAAAGTCTATACTGTATACATGCACATGTACTTGTAGTGATTTTTTTTAATCAGTGTCTGTCATTAATAATACATTTCCAAGTTGTACCAGGCTCTGTTTTTTTGTGACTTCTAATATTTTATACGAGCTTATTTGCAGTTAGTCCTTAAACAAATATGTGTTTCCATTATCCCGACTGACCATACTTTTGTATCGAGCTTAATTTGTTCTCTTTTTTGTTTTTGTTTTTCAGGTTGTGTTTTCGACTATCTTTTGTACATTCGATGATTTGCCCTAAATTGTCAAATACAGATTTGGAAGGCTTCAAACCGTTGAAACAGCAAACACTCGACTAAAATCTCTGCGGAAAGCGGAAAATACAACAAGGAAGGCAAGGGATCGGACTAGGAAGTGGTTGGCGTTTCCGGCTAACCCATACAAGTTGGCTCGTAACCTACTAAACAAGGAGCGGGTAGGATTTCTCGAAACCCAAGTGAATGAGGTAGAAAGATACCTCCACGAGACACATTCTGATGCCAGTAGAAACGACGCGCTAGGAAGCTGTGATCGCATAGTACCAGCCATTCCTCCAGAGGTTGAACTCATTACATCAGAGCCTACACTAGGGGGAGTAAAGGACGTCATAAAGACGGCAAGATTTGGTTCTGCTCCTGGACCTAACGCCAACACTTACAAAGTGTACAAGGTGTGCCCTCGGCTACTTAACAGGTTATGGAGACTCCTGAAGGTGGTATGAGGGAAAGGCGAAGTACCAGCAGCCTGGAAGAAATCAGAAGGAATTTGAAGTCCCAAGGTAAAGAACTCCAAGAACATTGACCTGTTCTGGACCATTTCACTGTTAAACATGGAAGGGAAGACTTTTCTCGCTATCCTCTTCAGAAGACTTACGACTTACCTCACAACGAACAAGTACATCATTACCTCTGTTCAGAAGGAAGGCGTTCCCGGTTTCTCAGGCTGTGTAGAGCACACCAGTGCGATCACCAAACTGATACGAAAGGCAAGTAAGAAGGACCTCACATTCATCTGGCTTGACCTCGCCAATGTATATGGCTCCATCCCTCACCAGTTGATTGACACAGCCCTCCAACACTACCATGTTTCAGCCAGTACCCAGAAAATCATCACGAGCTACCTGGATGTTATCAAACTCCGGTTCTCCGTAGGTGACCAGCCGACGGACTGGCAGAAGTTGGATAAAGTTATTGTCAACGGATGCACAGTTTCTATGGTACTCTTCATCATGGGAAAGAATCTTCTTTTCAATGCAGCCCTCAGAGAGACTCGCGGACCAAAGACGGAATCAGGGAACTACCAGCCATCCAGTCGAGGCTTCATTGATGACCTCACTCTCACCACTACCAGGATGAAATTCAAGGCAGTAAAGTCAAGATCTCTGATCATCAAGAAGGGCAAACCAACAGATAGATTCACCCTTTAAGTACAGAACGAGGAGATACCATCAAAAATGAAGAGCCCTATCAAATGCCTTGGGAAACGGTTTGACGCAAGCCTACAGGACAGCGACAATGTCAGAAAACTTGAAACCGAGGTAGATGAGGAACTGAAGACGATAGACCGCAGCAACCTTCCTGCAAAGTTCAAAGCATGGCTTTACCAGCGTGCCTTACTACCAAGGCTAATCTGGCCAATGATGCTGTATGAGGTATCGAGCAAAGTAATAGAAGCCATATAGAGAGGACCACCAGCCGACACCTAAGGAAGTGGCTAGGAATACCCCCAGTTTTTCCAGCTTAGGAGTGTACAGAAAGAGCAACACGCTTCAACTCCCACTGTCCTCACTGGTGGAGGAATTCAAGACAGCCAAGACGAGACTGGTACCCTTAGAAACTCCCCAGATGAGAAGATCAGAGAAGTCAAGCGGAGAATTCGCTCAAGCACAGTGACATTGTAGGATTGACTGCTGTCGGACGTTAGGGGTTTGGAGCGACAAAAACAATTCTGTGGAGCCGATCAAACAAGAAAGAGAGGCTCGTTATGATCATGGCAGAAGTCAGTAGGGCAGAAGAAAACAAGAGACAAGCTAAAGCGGTAGAAATGGGAACACAAGGAGCATGGACAACATGGAATACACTAGACAGGACATTGACCTGGGACGGCATCTGGAAGTATGACTTCCTCAGACTTTCCTTCCACCTAAGGTCAGACCATGACCTCCTACCATCCCCCGCAAACCTCTGCCGTTGGGGACTCATACCAGATCCTAAGTGCAAACTTTGTGATCGTCCCGGTACTCGAGAACATGTTCTTTCTTGCTGCCCTACATCTCTGTCACAAGGAAGATACAGATGGCGCCACGACAACGTCCTCAGAGAGGTGGCTGACTGGCTAGAACAAGAAAGGAAATGGAACGCAGTAGCACCCCGCGACAACAGATAATCAACTTCGTGAAGCCGGTTGAAACTGCACAGAGACAGCCGACACAGAAAACCTCATTCCTCAGGAATAGACGGCGGACTATCCGGAAAGTGAGCCAAGCTGCAGAGCGGTCGTCCAGCTGGTTGTGGCTGAGGTGAGAGGAGGCAACTTGGAAGATGTAGAGCTATTGATATTCACACCGTAGCAACGGTGGCCCCACCCGCCCGAGATGTCCATGGTTCAAGGGCGAAACATTGGCGACGGAGGGACTCCATGCTGATGATGAATGTCGATCCGCAATCCACAACCACCATATAACTTGAGTTTACAGGAGATTCACGGGTGGGTGTGCGATTGTATTCAACTAATTTAATGAATTTATGCATTTTTTGGTGAAATTTTTTAATTTGCCAGACTTTGAACAAGTCCCTTTAACTTTTTATTAGTTAGCTTTAGCTGTTTTTATATAAATGTTGCTTTAAGGTATCCGGTATATATTCGTTTGCACTTAATTGTTTTCAAAAATTTATTGTATAAAAGTTAAGTGATCACTTCGCAAGTACATTTGGTCCACATCTCGACTTCTGGTATTTATCTGATTCAATATTGATACAAGTAGAAAAGCAAATCCGGAATGTTTCTATGACGTCGTTTGTTGTTGTTTTTCGTGTGTGTTTTTATGTCCACCAGTATATACTGGGGGACATATTGTTTTTGCCCTGTCTGTCTGTTGGTCTGTTGGTNACTCAAGAACGCATACGCCTAGGATCATGAAACTTCATAGGTAGATTGATCATGACTCGCAGATGTCCCCTATTGATTTCGAGGTCACTTGGTCAAAGGTCAAGGTCACGGTGACCCGAAATAGTAAAATGGTTTCCGGATGATAACTCAAGAACGCTTACGCCTAGGATCATGAAACTTCATAGGTACATTGATCATGACTCGCAGATGACCCCTATTGACTTTCAGGTCACTAGGTCAAAGGTCAAGGTCACGGTGACTCAGACACAGTAAAATGGTTTCCGGATGATAAATCAAGGAAGCTTATGCCTAGGATCATGAAACTTCATAGGTACATTGATCATGACTCGCAGAAGACCCCTATTGATTTTTAGGTCACTAGGTCAAAGGTCAAGGTCACGGTGACTCGACACAGTAATTTTTTTTCCGGATGATGTCTCAAGAATACTCATAGGCCTAGGATCATCAAACTGAATAGGTACATTGATCATGACTGGCAGATGACCCCTATTGATTTTCAGGTCCCTAGGTCAACGGTCAAAGTCACAGTGACAAAAAACGTATTCACACAATGGCTGCCACTGGTGGGCATAGTGTTTCACAAAAACATCTTGTTTTAGTTATATAGAGGACATTAGTTTTAAATGCGATTCTGAGCGTCGTGTTTTTTTTCTAAAGAAATAATGTATAACAATAATATTTTAAACAGTGTGTAATTTATTTTTACACGGTGCGGTAAAACAATCCAAGGTTTAGGGCACGTCTAGATATAACTGCGATTTTTTGTATTTGTCGCCATATTTTACACTATTTCAGTCATATAAGGACGACCAGTTTGTAAAGTGGTCCCACACATTGTATCACGGTGATTGGATATGTAATCGAACTTCACGTTCAAGTTCCTGTGAATTACCGACTGAGCTGTCTGAAACATGTTTTACTTGTTTATTGATAAACTTGAACGTAGTTGAAAATAAGCACGTATCTCGTAAGTGTGTGTACGTAGCTTTCAAAACAGCGCGTCAAAATCGTTTCCTGTTTTCCAGTTAGTATAAAACCATATCCCTTATTTTATTTTAAACGCTGTGAACTTGGCATATGGTAACAATTTGTATGATGGAAAAAGCAGGTAAGAGTTGTTACTTATACAGAAGCTGACAATTAATAAAATGTAAAAATTAAGACAGTTGCTGTCCTTTTATTTGTTTTTCTATTGAAATTGCTGCTTTATACTTTTATTAATGTTCGGGTACTAAAGCGTTTGTCATCGTTAACATATTTGCCAAAAAATCCATATCGTAAATCAGATTAGAACTCTACAATTTTTGTATTTTGTATTTACATATCTGCTATTTCACCTATTCCATACCATGCTGTATAATAAAGTATCATATATCTATGCTGCATTATTTATCTATAAATATATTACCTGAGTGTAATTTTGTGTACACACCGTATTTAGAAGGACGCGCGTGGTACACAGCCTCTCTGTTTCAGGCAACATGGACGGCGGGTCATTCGGTGGCAGTTACGGGTCCGGCTATGTGGACATGGGCGGCAGTTTCGGCTCCGGCTATATCGACATGGGTATGTCCGTCTCCGGGTCCTCGGGTAAGAATCATGTGACATACGTTGGCTGATTACAATAGTGCAGTTTTGATTTATCTCTTTTTCATCAAAATAATATCAATATTTACTTTCTAGTATCTCCACCTTAACGCTGAATTCTGAGCGGATAATCCGCTTAATCGACCTCTGTTTGGTTCCTTTTGAATCCATTACGAATGCAAATTAACTCATACATTTTCATGACCGAACTACTTTTACATAAACAAATGACCAAACGACGCCATTGTATTGCACGACTCCTAACGACGTTGCTTTTCATTTGTCAAAAATATACCTCACATACATTTCTTTCTTCTTTGCGTATATAAACTACTGAGATCCGTTCTTTTGAATAGTGTCCGGTAAAGATGTGCTTGCATGTTGTCAGCGGGCACTATTCTGTATAGCGCCCGCTAATAGTGCCCGCTAGAATGTTGTGCAAGTTTCACTATGCAGAATGAAATACGTTTGAGTTACCGTTTCATTGTTCAAAAACTTAATAATAATCAGTTTAACAGCTATATACAATGTTAGTAAATGGTTACATATTGGTGGAATTTGTTTTTTTCAATTTACATATATTTGTATACAATTTGTTTACAATTTTTGTAAATTTTTAAACAAAGCCTACATAAAAAAATGCATTATCAAGTAATTATTATATGATTTTTCCGTTTCCGGTGTACAGAACAAACAAAATGTAGAGTTTAATTTTAAAATAACATATGCAATCACTGCGATTTGAAGTGTGAAAAGTGTAAAATTTGTGTCAATATCAAGGACTTAATCTTAATAAAAATGTACGTATGAAACTATGTGAAAGAAAATACGTGTTTTGATTATCTGTACTTTTTCAAGGCTAAATACGTCGGGTGGGGTATTTTTTTTTCAAAGAATACTACTTTGAGCCGGTTTGTGCAAGTTTGAGCGGGTTAGCAAGTACATGTGTACCGTTAGTCCGTCACGCACTGCGTGAAAAACTATCGTCACGCTTGAAGAGGTCATAATTGTAAACTAAACAGTGCACTCAAATTTGTATGAGCTTCGTAAATTTCCGCATTTGCCGTAAATTATAATTATACGCCTCAATTAACGCCTTAAGAGACGTTCAAATCTGTGAAAATGAATGCCGGTAAGCGGACACTTTCATCTACAAGAAGTGAAACATGCACAAATACAAGCTTGTTGGAATTGTCTGTGTTCGAAATAAGCAAAACAACAACCAAAGGCAGCGGTCAAGCCAAAAGTACAGAAAATCAAAATCTGACCCCAAAAAACAATGACAGTATACGTCACCAAATACGCAACATGAAACACGTGATACATGTGAAATAACAATCGAAAAAAGACTCGATGAAATCAGTAACAAATAATCACGCATCCTTGCAAAGGACGACTCAACTTTTATAAAAGAAATGATAAAGGAAACTTTTGAACAATTAAAAGAAATGCTCTTAGGTCATGTTATACGCAGAATATAAGTTCTTGAAAGCGACATGTTCGAACAAAAGCGCAAAATTGACTTGCTCAAAAAGGAAAACGCAACACAAATTAAACAACTCGAAGAGCTTAAACAACAAAATGCACATTTAGAACATACGAAGACCAATGATACAGTAAACTACGACGAATTTGTGAACAACACCGAGCAATATAGTCGACGAAACAACCTTAGAATAGCCGGCCAACACTCAAGGGTCGGTAAAAACTGTACGTCGAAGTACAATTGTGTACGTCGAAGTACAAAAAATGTACTCGACGTACATATTGTACGTCGAAGTACATTTTTCTTTTTAACTAGTAGGTCTTGTTGACTTTTGACCCGAATGGTACGCCATACTTTCGAGGGGAAAATATTCGCGCTGTTTAAAGGTAACGAACATGCCACACAGATAAAACACGCCGAATTAAAAAACTGGTTAAACAAGCTGCGGCCGAAAAAGTCATATTCGGAGAGTGAAGAAAATCCCGCTGGTGCAAAAACCATGGCAACATCAAACAAGTATAAACAGCTTGTAGAAATTGTGTATATAAAAAAACTACATTTTTTCTTCATTACACTTCTGTATGAACTGCGCTCGTAATATCTGTAAAAGGTCCATGTATGAAATGGGCTCCCATGCTATCTCTCAGCTATTCCTAATTTATTGTTGCCTTAATCAACATCCATTAAAACAGTATACATACATATTAGACAACAACATTTTTTAAAATAGTGCGTGTTAAATACAAATAAAAACATCGACATTTTGTATCAAGTATCGCATATTCAACTTATATCTTTGCTTTGTTTATCTGACATTTTTATGACTGAATTATCAAACTTATACCTTTGCTATATTTATCTGGCATTTTAATGACTGAATTATCAAACTTATTTCTTTGCTATATTTATCTGATACTTTTATGGAACATAACCAAAACTGTCTGAGTAATCACCTGCAAAAAAAGAAGTGTGTGTACTTAAATTGCATATATCAATCTTAAATAGAAGTAGTCATTTATACACTAGGGTTTTGATAAAATGAAACTCTTATTTTCTATTTTTTATTTTAATGACATGAGAATCAAACTTTTAATTCTTTTTTTTGAGTTTTGCAGTAATATTATTACATGTATCAATGTTAAATAGTTGACACTTTTCCTATGCTAGAAAAAAAAATCAATTTTTTAATAACATTATACTGACATATATCTGCATTTAAAAATGCTACAGTAATACATGATATAAACATAACTTTTCGAAAAATAATACGTAAATTTACTTGCTACTGATTTGCATATGTTTCTTTTATCTTTGTAATGTTTATCCAAGCTACCGCTACATATATTGTAGCCATTTTTTGTGTGTGTTTTTTGTTTATTTGTTTATTCTCTTTTGTCGTTTCCGTTCACTATATGAGAATCTCGATTAGTGCGTTAGAATCGACTCAACAGAATATTTGTATTGTTTTTGTACATATATTGTTTTTTTTTTGGTGTTTCCTTTAAATCTATTTATCTATTACACTAAACATATTGTTTAGGATGAGTACCTCTCCTCTATGTTTTAAAATAGAAACTTACTGGACAAGCACACACAAATTATCATTTAATCACCCTTCACCTATTCAAATGATTAAATAATGTACTTTGAATGTGGAAGGGCTAAACAATAAAGCCAAACGAGTAAAAATCTTCAAATGGTTAGACGAAACAAAATATAGTATATGCCTATTACAAGAAATACACTTGACACACACTTTAGCACAAACCTTAAACGATGAATGGGACGAAGACATCTATCTCAGTGGACAACATACCAATAAACAACGCATTGCCTTTCTGATTAAGAAAAATATAGGGATCACAGTCGATAACTTTAACGAAATAATAAATGGCAGACAAGCAAGTATAGATATCAAAATACACGAAACACAATTAACATTAATCAACGTTTACGACCCTAACATAGATGATTCAACGTTTTACGAAACATTACAATCCTTTATAATTAATAACCAAGATAAAAACATTATAATCGGTGGTGATTTCAATACTGTTCTCAACCCATTACTAGATAAAAGGAAGGAAAATCTTTATACCCATTCTAAAAATAGAACCATTTTGAATAACATAATTGAAAACTACAATATGATAGACATCTGGCGTTCAGTAAATCCAAACGAAAGCAAATTCACCTGGCACTCAAACACAAAACCAACAATATTTTGTAGATTAGACTATTTTATAATATCTGAGTCACTTTGCAACATTATCGACACGTGTAGCATTAAACCAGGATTTATGACTGACCACTCTCTAGTTGAACTTAAACTGCACAAAATACATCCTGCAAGAGGCCCAGGATACTTTAAAATTAATAACAGCATCTTATTAGATACACAATATCAAACACAAATAAAACAGGAAATATTCAATACAGTTCAAAATAATAAAGATGCAAACCCAAACACCTTATGGGAAGTAATCAAAGGAAATATATGTAACACAACAATAAGATACACATTATTGAAACAAAAAGAAACACATAAACTTGAAACTGAAACCATCAAAATAATTGAAACACTTGAAAAACAATCGCACGAAACAAACACAAATGATACCACCGCCATTGAAAATAAAATATCATAAAAAACAAGTATTAGAAGGAATCTATCATACACATCTCAATGGAATAATAGTACGAGCGCGTGCACAGCATGTTGAACACAATACAAAAAAAATACTTCGTAAACATTGAAAAAGGTAAAAGTGAATAAAAACAGAACTCAAATACTAGAAGAACAACGTTTATTTTTCGAAACCCTCTATAAACCAAAAAATGTTGAACATAACACCCTTTTTTAAAATACACAACATGCTTTAAATCAAGAGGAAAGACTATTGTGTGACGGATTACTTAATGAATATTAATGTGGATAAGCACTAAAAGAAATGCAAAATAACAAAAGTCCAGGATCTGATGGCATCACTATCGAGTTTTATAAAATATTCTGGAACGATATTAAAACACATTTAATTTATTCACTAAACTATTCATTTAAAAACGAAAACCTAACAGCGCTTCAAAAACAAAGTATTATATCACTAATTCCAAAACCTGGAAAAAACTTAGAATCCTTATCAAACTGGCGCCCGATTAGTTAACTAAACATTGATTATAAAATTGCAACTAAAAGTATATCAAACAGAATTTTAAAAATATTACCATCAATCATTTCAAGATCACAATCTGGTTTCATTAAAGTACGTTACATTGGTGAAAACGTACGTCTGATACAAGAATGCATAAATTATTTCAACCAACCAAAGCATTCTGGCCATATTTTCTTTGCAGACTTCGAAAAAGCTTTCGATAACTAGATCATTCGTTTATGTTCACTTGCTTAGAAAATATGAATTTTGGTGAAAGTCTAATTAAATGGGTTAAACTGTTTAATACCGATATTAAACAGCATAATAATTAACAAAGGCTTTAAAAAAACAGTTTTAACATCGAACGAGGGGTAAGACAAGGATGTCCACTTTCATCCTCGCTAATTATTATATGCATCGAATATCTATCACACTATATCCAATCAAATAAACATATAAAGAGAATATCGCTAGAACCAGACGAAGAAATTAAACAGTACCTATTTGCTGACGATGCAACTTACTTTTTAAATGACAGCAGTAGTTACTCTTTCAATAATCTTATAGAATCGCTTACCCTTTTTGGAATGGAATCGGGTCTTAAACTAAACAAAAGTAAATGCACTGTGCTACGAGTAGGTAAATTTAAACAAAGCAATATTTATCTAAAAAAAGAAATGAAATTCAATTGGTCATCAGATAAAGCAACAACGTTAGGAATAACTTTTACAAACAATGAAAATGAAACAGTTCTAAAACACATATTACCTAAATTACATTTTTTTAACCATGGCAGCATCGTTAACTTACACTTATTGGAAAAAAAAACACCGTGTTGAAAACGTGTGCACTCCCTAAAATTAATCTATATACTCACCGTTCGCCCAAACCCACCAAATGATATAATTAAAGATATAAAATCGGAAATATTTAATTTTATATGGGACGGTAAACCTGATAAAATTAAGCGAACTCAATAAATTCAATCAGTAGAACATGGGGGTATCCGATTAACGGACATAGATTCACTCCTGAATGCAATCAAATGCAGTTGGGTTAAAAGATATCCAGATAATATCAATAAGAGTAAATGGAAACTATTCTACCAGAAAATTCTAAAAACATATGGTGAATCCTTACTATTTGAATGTAATATCAACAATAATACTTAGATGAAATTTCAACCAAACACAGATTTCTATCTAATGTTCTAGCGGCATGGTGTAAAGTTACTCATAATTTAGAAACCAAAAAAACGGTAAAACCAATTTATGGAATAATAAAGACATAACTACTAACAATAATACGTTTTTCTATAAACATTGGTATGAGCGAAACATAAAATATGTAGATCAATTGTACGACTACAGGATAAACGACTTCTATTCTTTTGATAATGTATGCTACATTTTCGGAATACCTACAAGTAATTTCCTGATGTACTACACATTGGTCAAAAGTATACACATACATATTATAGCTGTAACCAATACAAATAACCCACCAAGTACTTAAACAACATTCGTTAAAAACATAATTGCAAAACAAAACAAAACGAATAAAATATTTTACGCACTTCAAATTAAAAACCATACCGAAACCTCTAAAGCTCAAACTAAATGGCAAAACCTTCTTGGAGAATTTTTTTTTAATTGAAAACAAATATTTATTAATGCCATATATATAAACTACTGATAGCACACTGAGAAATTTTCAATATAAATACATCCAGTAAAACATAGCTACAAATGAATATCTTTTTAAGTGCAACCTATCCAACACAAATCTATGTGATATGTGTAGTGAACATATTGAAACAATAGAACACCTTTTTTGGGAGTGTAAACATATTCAAACTTTATGGAATCAATTGACAACCTTTCTAGAGAAACAGCAATTAATGTTAAACTATCTCTCTTAGACATCAGTCTAGGGGTAAATTCCTTCAAAGTACCAGAGGTTAATAACGCTGTTAATTACATTATTATATTAATGAAATATTTTATATTCAGCATGAAATACAGAAAACAAACACCTACAATGAACTGTTTTATCAATTATTTAAAATTTAAGATTCAAATTGAAAACGAAAAAGCCCTCAACAATGATACACTATACATATCTGGACTTAAAAGGACACACATTAAATTTTCAACAAGTCCAGTTTGCTTTTCTACCCACTTTATGCAACTCATCTTATTCATAAGTATTTTTTTTTCTTTTTTTTTAAAACAATAAAAAACATATTTTTTTGTAATCTCAAGGAAACCACAAATCAAAAAAGTATATACTAGCATATCATGTATAATATGTTTGAACATTATTGCTGCTACATGATTTCATTTTGTTTTGTGGTCATATACATGTCTACATTGTATGTCTTATATTGAATAAAAAAAAGTAATTACTATATATTGTCAATATTTTTTAATCAATTTCTTTATCTCATTAAGTTCATCTTGATATAAAAGTCTGTATGCACCATTATTTCTGTGCATAAATATTTTCACAGCAAATGAAAAACCACCGAGCGGACATCAAGGATCTCAGCAACAGTTTCAACCTCACTGCAACATCAGCAACATCAGCAACTACCGGCCTTCACTCAACAGGCAGTTAATTACGGACAGCCACAAGGCCCTCCGCAACAATGTGGCTACATAAAACCAGGCTACATAAAACCAGGCTAAATACAACCAGGCTACATACAACCAGGCTACATACAACCAGGCTATGTCGGAGAACCTGGGCAGGTTGTTGTAAGTTAAACATGATTTTTACAGGACAGGTCATGGAAATTACATTTTAACCTCGCTCTGTGAAAATGGGACTTAATGCATGTGCGTAAAGTGTCGTCCCAGATTAGCCTGTGTAGTCCGCACAGGCTAATCAGGGACGACACTTTCCGCTTTGATTGTATTTTTTTTTGTTTAAAGGAAGACTCTTCTTGACGTAAATCCAGTTAAGGCGGAAAGTGTCGTCCCTGATTAGCCTGTGCGGACTGCACAGGCTAATCTGGGACGACAGTTTACGCACATACATTTAACCCCTTTTCACTGAGCGAGGCTATTTTTTACACAGGAAAGGTCGTGGCTACAAACAAGTATTGTATTGTGTTATATTGTTCTTAGATTTTTTGTTCCATAGAAAACTAGAGTTTACATCTCATTTCATATAATTATGCAATGTTTCTGTCTTAGCGTCAACTCTGCATCTTTTACATATATTTTGTATATCGCTTAATGTTTTGGAACGTCCGAATTGGTTTTCCCTAATGACAAAACAAGTTCTTGCTGGTTGGGAAAATGCCACTTCTGACTTAAACAAATGATTTTTTTCCTTGAACGGAGTATTTCAGAGATTCAGCTTAAAGTTGCGAGCTTTATTTTACAGAAACTGGTTATAATGTTACTAAAATGATTTATTGTAAATACATGTCTGTACGTGTTGATCGGCGTTTTGTGGAAGCACATTACTTGTGAAAATTACAGAATTCGACGAAAAGCTGTTTGTATTGTTTTGAAAATAATGACCGTTCTGACGAGCATACCAACGTATCGTTATCACATTAAGTATGTTCGGAGATTAAAACAGCAGAACAGAATGAAGGTTGGATAAATACCGGTACTACAAATGCCTTTTTAAAAATGTCATTGTTTTTCCTCAACCTCAATATGTGTGTAACACCAAATTGTGGAACTTTCCGTTCATATTTGGAAATGCTCATACTTTTGTGGTTTCAAATGCTCATATTTTGAAAAGATTCACATACTGATAATGAATCAAATGCTCATAAATGTTAGTCTCCTATTCTCATAAAATCGCAGTTTCCATGTTTACATGTTACTAGTTTCCGATGTTGTTAAATGCTTTCCGGTGGTTTATAGATGAATACCGGTAACAGTGAATTAAAACTGATATTTCAGCGAAATTCTCCAGTTAAACTCTTTAAAATACAATGTCAATTAACGGAAAAAAAATGCATAAAACAAAAAGAAAATGTGTTGGAATCTGTGGAATATCGATTTTAATTCACGAGTGATCATAGAAAAATTATATTTTCACTCATGGCTGCGCCACTCTTGAACGTATTATTTTCTATGATCATTCGTGAATTAAAATCGATATTCGACCGAATCCTACCAATATCCTCTATATATTATCATCTAGGTTTTATCCCAACCCCAGCCAACAGCGACAATCGTGCCGGTAAGGCCAGTGCATTCGGACTATTTGGTGCCCTCAATTATGGCGTGTTTTTGTTGCTTCTGGCCAACTGGAATCGCCGCCATTTATTTCGCCCTGGAGGTATTGTGCACGTAATGAATTTCGGTGTTTGAAAAAAAGGCAACCGTTTTAAAACATGATTCACTGCTTTTTGCACACAGACTTATTATATCGTTTACAATTTTGCCGGTACTTAACATTTCTGTAATAACAACCCCTGTCACTTCTACTACTGATGTTGCTGCTGATGTTAACCTTTCGTTTGTTCTCTTACTTTAAAAAAGACCAAGATAGCATTTTCCCTTTTACAATATTCATCCCCGTAATCATTCAAAACTATCAAATATAACTTTTTTTGTTGTTACGTAAATCGAGTGACTAATTCAGGACAGGTACATAATTAAAATTCAGTGATAACGCATGATTCAGCAAACATGTTGGTACAATATTGAGATATTTTTATTTTTAATCGCCAACCAAGTACTGTAATCGACAAATGAGCTTTTGGTGATCGGTAAAGCTAACGTAACAGTCTGTTCTATATTTTTTTCTGTTTCTCGAATATTTCCCGAGGTTTATCCCATATAAACAGCGTATGAATTGCATTGCATGCTTGATTTCTATGATCATTCGTGAATTAAAATCGATATTCGACCGAATATATTAATATATTAATCATTGGTAACAGTATACCAATTGAAATAAGAATGGCATGCTCTATCTCTGCTTTTAAAAGGCAATATAAAACACATTTATTTTCTAATCAATGATATGTCATGTTATTTTCTAATCAATGATATTTCATGTGTGTCTGTCTTAAAGGTAAAATGTGTGTTATGTATGGGTGTAAGAAAATATTGTTTGAATGTTTTACTTGTTATAGACCTATATGTGAATGTTATTTTAAGAAGGCCACATTGTAAAAAAAGTATTGATTCATCTGCATAATATGTATAATGTGTCATTGTCTTTATGTGTAACCTTCTGTAAATAAAGCTTTTATTATTATTATTATTGTTATTAATTGCTTACACGCCATCGACTTTTCTATTGTAACAGTCAAGAAACATGCTGGCTAAAGGTAACATGGAGCAAGCCAACCGGCACTCGCTGAATGTCCGGAACTCCTGATTACCAATGTGGTTATTGGCCTGGTCTGGATCATCATAGTCATCGTCGTGAGAGCAGTCTTTTTCTAAATGGCGTCGCGAGATGTGCGGGAACAGAGTGGATATGAGCCGCGTTCTGCGAAAAGGGGGTTTAATGCATGTGCGTAAAGTGTCGTCCGTACAGATTAATCAGGGACGACAATTTCAGCCCAAAATAGATTTTCGTTAAGAAGATTTTTCCTTTAAACGGAAAATACACATACAACGGAAAGTGTCGTCTCTGATTAGCCTGTGCGGACTGCACATGCTAATCTAGGACGACACTTTACGCACATGCATTAAACCCACTTTTCACAGAGCGAGGCTCATATTATTTCGATTATCACGTTGTTACTTCTATATCGATATAGACGGCGGACGGGGATTGAATTTCAGACGTGCGTGTAACAATGTATTCTTTTTTCCGAATTTGAAGATTAATAAAATATGATGTGCTTATTTATCTGTGTATCATTGGTGAAACCGTGCATGTGATTATGTCTTTCGACAATGAAATTTCTCGCATGTTGTCTGACAACATAAGTTGTTGCTTAAAGTTCGGGTTTCATTCCAACTTACAAAAGATTACTAAAATTGTTCGCAAAGGAATGTCAATAGAAGAGAACTCTAGGCTAATGTATGACATAATTACAGTGAGCAAAACGATAGTACCGGTCAACTGTTTTAATTGCTTTTGAAAATGCCATGGATTCTAATTCTGGTCATTTGTTAACAAGACTCTGTCATGTTTTCACTTTGGCGCTTTCAGATATTGAAAAACGTTATTCCATTAACGATGACACGCCATCTGGATTCGATTTTGACAATATGTTGTGCCATTACCAATGTATTGCCAAAGCTGGTTAAGTAATAAGACACTGTGTGACTAAAAGTGATACATCAAATGTAAAAACATATCAAGTGTGTGTGATATATCTTTATTAGCATGGCCATAGTACAAATGTGAATTTGTACTGTATATGTTCATATATATATTAACATGTGCATTATGTCAAATGAAACGGGCATATAGGATGCAAATTGATTTGTCTTTAGTGTTTT